>JADLZN010005581.1:0-17429 GCA_018155175.1 Sinocyclocheilus anophthalmus | reverse complement strand
GATAAGCACTACAATTACATAAATACATTATGCAGAAGTTAAACAAAAATTATATGAATTTAGACATTTATAGTGGATGTGCTTGATAACTTTTCCTGTGGCATGCTATGTTTTAATGACAGCGAGGAGTGCTATAGATGTGTGACCCACACTATGGGGAAAATATTAATGAAGTCGGCCAAATGGACTCGCCACCCCACTTTCTAGGGCAAAGGGGAACCCCAAAAATAATACAGGCAGTTCAATTGAATGAACAGGAAGCCAGAGTGCAAAAGGTTAACACTTTATTAAAGTACAACAACAAAAGGTAGGCTACTTGCCCACCCACCTATTGAAATACAAATAAAAAAATAAATGACAATAATTCACAAAAAGTAATTTCACATGAAAATAATCACATATAACAAAAATGACTATGGTACTCAAGCCCAATCAAGATTGTGTAATCACTTGGATATCACTGCAGGAGGGGAAGGTTTTGGTGAAACACACTCCACAAAAAAAACAATAATAAAACAAAACACTCATAACAACCACAAAAGAATCACAACAGCCCAATTCAGAAGCAAAGGTCTCCTATGCAGAGATAGACTAATAGATAAACAAAAGATCTACACAATGAAGACCATAGATTCATATACATTTACACTAACCAAAATAACAAAACAAATTTTACAAACATTCACACACACACAAAAATATAAGTAACAGACTAAAACAAACAACAAGGAAACAATTCCTCAAACAATAATGGGAAGGAAACAGTGGCTGCTTAACCCAAAGAAGAATGTCAAGCCTGGCATTAATAAAAAAATAAAAAAACCTCTTTAATTCACATAAAATCATCATATTCCACCATTAAGGCAACAGAAACTCACATACCTTACAACACCATGATGTGTAGCATGATGTGGTTTGTTTTGGTGACCAGAGGGCACAACGGTTTCATAAAAGAGTAAAAGTGAATTGCAACGCCATCCACAAGCGCGGTCTTCTACACATCAACCAGTCGTAAACACCAAGTCGATCCTAAAATGACACATCCTAAATCTATACTCACATATTTCCTTTCAATTACAACTCTTAACGCAAGCACAGCGTTACACCCACGTAGTTCGTTCAGATCACCAGTCCAATGATACCGGAATTAACCTAAAATAACACAGTATAAATTTAAACTCGTATAACTCTTAAAACTATAAATAGACTATAAATAAAAATAACCGTTCACTCACACTAGATTTCCAAAGCCAGCACAAAATTACGCTCAAGCAGCTCCTCCAACGCGCCAGTGCCAGAGACTAGGCCACACACCCGTTCATCAAGTGGGAAACGAGAACAAACACTGCTTTACCAAACATCGTGAGACTTTAAACGTCATCCCCCCATATTACCTCACCTATCCACTTAAAGCCACAGTAACATCATTCCGGTTACATCCAACCCCACTTTCAAAAGTCACCGTCCCGGTGACATCCCTTATTCCCATTATAGCCTTCCTAATCCCAAGGTCTAAAAGGGGCACATAAAGAACCTAACACAGCTGAATTCAAAGGAAGTCTATCCTCAGAAAGTCGTAGAGGCCTTGGAAGGTTTAAACAGGTTTGAATGCTGACCAGTACTTGTTCTAGACGACCGCCGTAGACATAGTTCTTCCTGTTCCTGTTCTAAATGGTCAGGGGAACACGTGGCCACCTCTGCTTGACCTCCCATAGAGCGCTGATCAAGCTCCCTGGGGCATACAATTTGTTCCAAAATGGGGAGCTGACCTGAACTGGACTCTGAAAGGTCAATAACTTGCTCCATTGAAAACTGAAGGTCTAAGGAATCACTAACTCGTTCAGTTAAACATTGGTCTAACTCTTGCTCAACTGAAATCTGCATAGCTGCTACTGCTAAACCTTCCTCTGGAGCTACACATAACACTACCATATCTTCATCTGACGTTTCCTCTTCCCCAACCCACTGTCTCTGAAGACCGTACTCTAACTGAGACCCAATTGAAGGGGAGCAACCTGCCTCGACTTCAGGCAGACCTGAATGTACATAACCATCAGGAAGCTCTCGCAAATCTAAGCGATGGACATTCTTCTTATGCCCCACTACATCGTATGGCCTTACCTTGTAAACCGTACCTACCCCATCCAAACACTCCACCACTTCATACACCTTGGAGCCCCACACATCTTGAATCTTGTGCAGATCTGAAAAATTATTCTTACACAACACAAGAGTGCCAACGGGCAGAATAGGCACTGACACTGAATAATGACGTTCTCGCTGAGCTGCAGCCACTCCTAGGGACTCCTTCACTGTTGGGGACTGTATTGGACAGGTGAGAGCGTGGAGCTGTACATTGCCGCCTCAATGAGTTGCTAGGATAACAGAACACAAAGCGTGGTGCAGTTTTGAAGCCGGCTAACTGTTCGCGCCAGCTCTGACCTCAATTACGCATAAACACATTTCATTTGATCTGAGGATTTGCTCCAGCCAGCGCGGGCAATGATCCATAAGAAACGGTGAAAAATAACCACCATCAAGTGCAGCAATGATAAGACCAGTGCCACACTAACTTGAAGCCACTCTCTCATGTAGCAATTTTACATAATGAAACCCTGTAGGCTTGAAACTGGAGCTAATGATGTGGATGTTGGCTTGTACATCCTTGACGAATAAATGATTTAAATCCAGCACACTTCAGTGGATTGCTGGGGATTATGTTGCTCGGGCTGATGCAGACTAATTGGCCTGCAAGCAACAACGATTTGTTGCTGTGATATTCTAAATGTGGCTGTTCTGTGATTGTAATGTCTTAACACTTGAAGAATGAAGAGAGAAGAGTGGCATGCAGCTGAAGAAGATGTTGTGATACAAAATCCATGGTGAAAATACGTAGCAGTATAACACTCAAAGAAATACTTTACCCAAAAAATTTGAATTTGCTAAAAATTTACGTACTCTCAGGACATCCGTCGATTCAAGATGAGTTTGTTTTTTCATAGGAACAGATTTGGAGAAATGTACCACTTGCTCACCAGTGGATCCTCTGCAATGAATCGATGCCGTCAGAATGAGAGTACAAACAGCTGATAAAAACATCACAATAATCCACAAGTAATCAACATAACTCAAGTCCATCAATTAGTGTCTCGTCAAGCAAAAAAAGCTGTGTGTTTATAATAAAGAAATCCATCAAGATGTTTTTAACTTCAAATAATTCCTCTATCCATACCATTGCTTTGAAAAATTCATCTAGTCTGAATCAGGAGAGAAATATGCAAAGAACCACCGTTTACATGCAAAAACAGTTCTAAACAAATATATTTTGAAGAGAGAGGACAATGGGATGGACTTTTTCACTGGACGAAGCATTATTATGGATTATCGACTTTTTTTTATAAGCAGCGCTTTCACATGTCTTCACACAAATAATCATTGAGTCTGAAGTTGTGTGGATTGGTTTTACGCTTTTAACGGCTTTGTTTTGGACATCTCCATTCTGCGGCAAACCCAATTCACTGCAGAGGATCCACTGGTGAGCAGTGGATCAATTCTACATTTCTCCAAATCCGATGAATAAACAAACTCATCTACATCTTGGAATGCCTGAGGGTGAAGATTTTTTGGGGACTATTCCTTTAAGTTGACCTCCAAAATTTACATTTAAATTTCTTCTTCTGCGTTAGGTATTTATAATTTTTTTTAAAAAGTTTTGTCAATACATTGAAAATGAATAAGGTTTAAAACAGCACTAGACCTACTGAAATCATTTTATGATAAATCAAACCACTCTTTATTTTTTTAAATACATTTTTTTATTTTCCACCGGAAGAAAGGACATCACATTAGGTATATTTTCGTCTTCCCACTCCCAAACTTCCTGTTTCAACAAGAAATATGTCAACACATGAAAGGAAACTGTACCCAAGCCATTTCATGTGGAAAGTAATCACGATAATCTATTACATTTTAAAATTGCTGTTCCTGGACGCTGCCTGAAAAATATATTTAAGTAACACCATGTGTTTCATAACCATGTCTTAAAAATTACTTCTCAGATTTCCCTTTGAAGGACCTTAAATGAAAATTATGAGTCACCACATGGGTTTGTGGGTAATTAAATCTATATAAGTCGCTGTATTCGTCTTAATTTTGTAAGCAATGTGCTCCAGGATTAGAGAGAGGTGCAGTGGGTGGTATGATATTTACACCCACCTACAATTACATCTTAAATGCCAACACGTTCCTCTGCCAGATCCCCCAGAGGAAGTGAGGTCAGTATACCATAGCAGTTATAAAACATTGTAAGTGCCAAACACAAAGCCCATAATTAAATGTGGACAGATCTGGGCTGTAGATGCTGAAAGGGGTAGATTATCATGGTTTTTACACACCTTCATCCTTCGAGACTCGATTCTGGATTTGTAACAGAACTCAACCAGGGCCACCAGCATGGCCAGCCCAAGCCCACCAATCAGAATGTAGAAAACTCCAGCCACATTACTGAGGCTCAGAGCACTGGTCTTATCCTGCAGAGCAGAGACGACAATCAAACACTTGCAGTGTGACCTGTCACACAAACACATACATCTACAGGAGAGCAACAAACATAAATTATCTCTTACTATCACAGCTACTCAATAAACACACAACATGATATTTACAGCTATAAGACAATGTACACATAAACAAAATCTTGATACTTATTCATTCACTATATATTTAAATTGATAAGTCATAATGTTCATTCTGTCGCAGTATATAAAACGAATCAGCAATAAAAAAGAACTGCCTAAATCATGCAAATGCATGCGTCTGTTGCAAGCTTGAAAAAACATTAATCTTTCAGTAAATTCTGGCTGTCTCTGCATATTGTTTTAATGTTTAAAAAAGGGTTATTATATAAAACAAATTATAATAAAATATTGATCTAATATATCTCACTTTTTACATTTTAACAATATCTATACCTTTGATATAAAGTATATAGTCCTTTAATTTAAAACCATGCAGGTATAAACCATGTTTTTTTAATCTTGTTTATCAAATTTCTTGATTTCTGTGTTTTAAGGGTTCTCATCCAAAGGTCATAACTGAGAGCCTTTGGCATCTCTCTCTGTCTCTGGTGGCAGAGACGTCATGTCAGGGGTGGTGGGAATCAATGACATGCATCTGTTTGGCGACCATTTTGAGGTCTCATCCATTGGCATGCACATTGTCTTTGGACAGAGACAGCATTGAAGGACTCTTAAGGGAAAGAGCAATCCAGTTAGAGGGTGTTTCATGGCAACGCTTTTCTCTCCAGACTGCCATTTACTCATGCTGAGATAGATGGATGGCTTTAGAATTTAGAATTTATATGTTGCTGTTATGAGGAGGAGTTTAGGAGAAAGCAGATACCATGAAGAGAAAATAACACCAAACAACTACTACTCACATTTTCATACTGGTTTGTTCCCATTTTTGACATTCTATAGATTATATATGTATACAAATCAAATGCATTGTCCATAAAACATGTTGATAAAAAACACCTAGAAGGCAAGGTGGGAATATCGCTTTCCTTATTACTTCTATGAGTTAATGTATAAAAAAAAATCACCAGACTAACAGAGCTGGTAATATGCATTTAATATAAGCATAATTAAATGCTACATTTATATGATTCTGATGTGCTAATTTAGATTAGCTACTATTTAATATTTACATTTTTGTCAGTATAGGTTTATAGACATTAACCTCCTCTTTGTGTATTAATGTTATATCTGATTAATAGTTTTAAACAGATGTGAATACTAAGATGCATTTTGAAAATGAAAAATGTAAATTCTTGGTGTCTTGGGGGCCTACCAGAAAAACAGGATGGATATGAAAATATAATTATTAAATCCAAGTGTGGTGATGATTTCAAACAATCACCACACACTGATTTAATATAATTATTAATATATAATCTATATAGATAATATATATATATATATATATATTTTTTTTTTTTTATATATATATATATATATATATCTATTATATCTATATATACACATGGGTACGGAAAGTTTCAGACCCCCTAAAATTTTCACTCTTAACAATATGCAGCATTTGCTAAAATCTGTCAAGTTAAGTTTTTTTCTCATTAAGGTACACACAGCACCACATATTGACAGAAAAACACAGAATTTTTTTTTGCAGATTTATTAAAAAAGAAAAATTTAAATATCACATGGTCCTAAGTATTAAGACACTTTGCTGTGACACTCATATATTTAACTGCTTTAGTGCTGTCCATTTCTTCTGATCATCCTATAGATGGTTCCTACACCTTCTTTGATCCAGCTGTGTTTGATATCTGAGTGTACTTGATTAGGAAAGCCACACACCTGTCTATGTAAGACCTTACAGCTCAAAGTGCATGTCAGAGCAAATGAGAATTATGAGGTCAAAGGAACTGCCTGAAGGGCTCAGAGATAGAATTGTGGCAAGGCACAGATCTGGTTAAGGTTACAAAAAAATTTCTGCTGCAACTTAAGGTTCCTAAGAGCACAGTGACCTCCATAATCCATAAATGGAAGACGTTTTGGGACGACCAGAACCCTTCCTAGAAATGGCCGTCCAGCCAAACTGAGCTATCGGGGGAGAAAGGCCTTGGTGAGAGAGGTAAAGAAGAACCAAAGATCACTGTGGCTGAGCTCCATGAGATCAGTCGGGAGATGGGATAAATGTAGCACTCACCTCACTGCAGCCCTCCCCCAGTCGGGGCTTTATGGCAGAGTGGCCCGACGGAAGCCTCTCCTCGTGCAAGACACATGAAAGCCCGCATGGATGACTCCAAGATGGTGAGAAATAAGATCTCTGGTCTGATGAGACCAAGATAGAACTTTTTTTGGCCTTAATTCTAAGCGGTATGTGTGGGGGAAACCAGGCACTGCTCATCACCTGTCCAATACAGTCCCAACATGGAAGCATGGTGGTGGCAGCATCATGCTGTGGGGTGTGTTTTTCAGCTGCAGGGACAGGATGACTGGTTGCAAACGAGGGAAAGATGATGCGGCCAAGTACAGGGATATCCTGGACGAAAACCTTCTCTAGAGTGCTCAGAACCTCAGACTGGGCAGAAGGTTCAGCTTCCTGCAGGACAATGACCCTAAGCACACAGCTAAAATACGAAGGAGTGGCTTCACAACAACTCACAACTGACTGTTCTTGAATGGCCCAGCCAGAACCCTAACTTAAACCCAATTGAGCATCTCTGGAAAGACCTAAAAATGGCTGTCCACCAACATTTACCATCCAACCTGACAGAACTAAAGAGGATCTGCAAGAGGAATGGCAGAGGATCCCCAAATCCAGGTGTGAAAAACTTTTGCATCTTTCCCAAAAAGACTCATGGGTGTATTAGGTCAAAAGGGTGCTTCTATTAAATACTGAGCAAAGGTTCTGAATACTTAGGACCCTGTGATATTTCAGTTTTTCTTTTTTAAAATCGCAAAAAATGTCAACAATCCTGTGTTTTTCTGTCAATATGGGGTGCTTTTTGTACATTAATGAGGAAAAAAAATTACCTAAATGATTTTAGCAAATGGTTGCAATATAACAAATAGTGAAAAATTTAAGGGGGTCTGAATCCTTTCCGTACCCACTGTATTCATATGATGGCACAGATTTATATAAATGTTATATTTATACATAAATGTCTTTTTTATAGTTTATCTATATAAACAACACATTCAAAATCATTTTTTATTTTATATATATATATATTCACCACAATATAATATAATATAATATAAACAGTAACAGAAAAAGTTGAATCTGGAGTCAGATTTTTGCGTGCAATTGATTTCAGATGCATTTATCCTCAATCTTTTATCCTTAAGTGTGTAAACTTATTGATGAATGCATGATTTCGGAGTGAAGAGGTTTGCACTCAGGTTTTTATGCACAAATACGTAGGTAACGCAGTGAATGAGACCTAATGAGTGAGAAAAGCTCAATAATTTGTAAATGCGGCAAGCGAAGAACCAAGTGCCCATGCAGAAGCACTGAAGTGAGTGAAGAAAAAAAAACCACGTAGCCTATTTCTATAAATACACCACAAGCATCACATCTATTTTGTAATGTGGGAAGTAATAAGGGCCAGACAGCAACATGATGACAATGCGCACAAGTCTCTGGGTAAATGGCAGATTGGAGACAGAGCGTTGGCTGTGGTGCGTGCTTGAGAGAAAAGAGGACAGGGCCTTTAGTAAAGCGCTAAAGCTGGATCTCTAAGTGAGGGAAGGGACCAATGAGTGAACTGACCTTTCTGGCGGAGTCCTTGCTTCCACACTCCCCCTTATCGTACCACCATTTGTTTTTCAGTTTGTCTAAGACGGCTTGCTCATTGAGTTTCAACACCGCTAGGTTTACGGGGATTCTTCAACCAGGAAAATAACATAAATAACATTACCCATGTTATCTTATGTTATTCAGCATTTAAGCAAACATACAGCCATAATTATGTTTTGATGTGTTCTAAATGTCTACAGATAAATAGAAAAGAAAAGAAAACAAAAACTGGAAAAAAAGAAAGAACAACACAGTCACAGAGTTTGAAAACTGTCACTGCCAAAGTGATATGCATTAATACTCCATCTAGCTTTGTGACCTTTCTCCCTACGGCAAGATGTGTATTACTATATCACTTTGGGTAACCGGCAAGAGATTGAAAACACTCGGATTTGCACAATTTTGAGTATGATACTCAAATGACAAGGTTATAATTGACCACCAATCATTTAAACGTCTCATTCGTATGAAATAAACCACTTCTAGTTGGAATAATTTCAATTGGTGTAGAATGGCAGCCGAGGTGTTTGTTAACTGAGGTTGCCGGTTACCCCCCAGGGTGGTGGTTACCCGCTGGATAACTCATATTGGGGCTGACCTTGGAATCACCTCCTCCGCTGCCACACTCTCCCTTGTCGTACCACCATTTGTTTTTCAATTTGTCCAACAGGCCCTGCTCGTTCAGTTTTAACACTGCCAGGTTTACTGGGTTTCTTGAAATGATAATAAAATAAGCTGGGTCAGCATTGGTGATATGATACGGCGAGGCAGAGGTTGTGTCAAATAAAAGTGAGTCTATTAAGTCGTAGAGGAAGTAAAAACATAAAACTGATCTGACTGTGTGCCTGGCTCTGCTGGGCTTGTTGATGTTATATTAGTTGTCTTGTTTTGTGCTAAAGTGTAAAAAAAAAAAAAAAAGTACTGTGACCAAATTATGAGAGATTTTACCAAGCAAGACCAGGATTGTGAGTGATGAAACAGGACGAATTAGCAATGCTCTGGATTTAAGCCCTTTGTCACAGCATGGTCCGGTAAGAGGATTCCCAGATTAAGTCGATATTACTGTAGATTAGCTCTGGATAATCTATTACGCCGTGGTTGTGGTTGAAGGATACTGTACATTCCGTATTTTGGGAATCTCACCACTGCAATCAAACCCAGAGCATTCTTAATGCAGACTATTCTCACTTGTGAAGGCGTCTTTCTCAGTAAAATCCCTGACTTCTTTCTGCACCCCTCGAGACTGGGGGAGAAAGAGGCCGATGTTTATGGATGACTAAAACAAAGCCAGACTTCATCCATGAACATTAATCTGAAATCTGCAGGGTACACAAGACAACAAGGATGTCAGGAAGGATAATGATGGGTAAGACCATTTCAACATCTGAAATGGAGCACATGAGAGGAGATTTTTGAGAGAAAGATGGTGAAAAAGTCAACAGACAACATCTGATTTATGTTTATTAGCTCTGGACTGGAAAAAAGACTGCTCTGTTTTTTTTCTAGGAGTGA
Organism: Sinocyclocheilus anophthalmus; assembly: GCA_018155175.1. Lineage (NCBI taxonomy): Eukaryota > Metazoa > Chordata > Actinopteri > Cypriniformes > Cyprinidae > Sinocyclocheilus > Sinocyclocheilus anophthalmus. The sequence continues at coordinate 7,592 of JADLZN010005581.1, read as the reverse complement.
AAAATTGTGTTACTGTTTGAAAGGCCTTAAAAATCATACATATTTGTATTCCAAGAATTTCCTTAAAGTATCTGTGTGCACCTCATTTTTGCTAAATCAATATGCAATTTTATGTGTACAGGATGCATTACATTGATCAAAAGTAACTGTTCAAAAGAGCCGTTTTTATTTATAGAAGATACTAAAACAAAATATCAAGTAGACCACAATAATATTAATTGCCCCTATTATGCCTTTTCGAATATTACCTTTCATGCAGTGTGTCATGTAGCTGTATGTGAACATAAACTATCTGCAAAGTTGTGAAGCCGACAGGCACTATCAATAAAGTTTTTGTCCTAGCAAAAAAAAAAAAAAAAAAAAAAAAGAGTCAGCTCGTGAGTCTAGGAATTTAAATCTTATTCTGTTACGGCTCTACGTCATGAAGTAACACATTTGCATAATGGCTGCCCACGTTCTACGTCGCCAACTTGCCCGCCTACAAACAGTAAAATTTCTGTGTGGTTAGCATCATGTTGAGAAGATGCTGTATCCTACGCTGTGAGAGTACATTTGTTTTATCAAATCTTATAATTACCAAACTTGTCTACACTTGACACTTACCACTGAGAAACGTCCTGCTCCAGTCGTGCTTGCGAATCAGTCTCTTGTCGATCAGCTAGTTCAACCGTTTCATCATCAGACTCTGGCTCGAATTGGTAAGGTACAATCGATACCATCTTTTCTATGTATTGACAAGTCTCCAGGGCTGTCATTCCGTCATGGCAATGGGCGTTTCGTTTCCGGCACGTGCTGTACGCGGTAGACCAATCAGGATCAATCTCTCACGGCTCTGGACCATCAACAGGACTGCGCCATCTGACCAAGCACAGCAGTGAGGGCTCACGGAAAGGAGGGGCTTAGAAGAAACAGATTCTTTGAACTGCTTCACTCGAGTCGTTTACGAATAATTTAGAAATTAGTTCAAATTAAATCTATTTTTTGAGAAAACTAACATGTTTTTTGACCTTGCATGCATGTAAACCTGTTTTAGGAGACTCATAAAACAATATTAGCAACCTTTAAAATGGCATGATAGGGGCACTTTAAGCAGCACAACTATTTTCACCACTGATAATAATAAGAAAGGTTTCTTGAGCACCAAATCAGCATATTAGAATGATTTCTGAAGGATCATGTGACACTGACTGACTGCTGATAGCCACCTTAATTTCAATGCGGAAGTAAGCAGTTTTCTGTGAATGTGCGAGATTTCCGGTTCATTATCCTGCTGTAGTGAAATAACGAGAAGAATAACAAAGTGCAGTAAACTGTAAAACTGTTTGCACTACAAGCCAGTGTGTTTATAATTAAGATAATACATTTAAATAATATGGTAAGACACACCAGTTTGCAATATCAAGCAGCAAAAAAAACTGTTGCTAAAAAATAGCTGGAAGCGGATGACACCAGAAGCCAGACGCATAAAAATGTACAAATGGCCACGCCCACTCTTACGGGGAAAAATAAGCTTTGCCATCACAAGAATGGTATCTTAAAATAATTCACATAGAAAACATTTATTTTAATTTGTAATAATATTTCATAATTTTACTATTTTTTACTGTATTTTTGATCAAACAAATGCAGTGAGCAACGATAGTGTATATTGTTAAATGAAGTCTAGATGTTGAAATTAATTCTTGGGGACTTCCCTACATGTAAATTCTGCTGAACAGACACACAGCTCTTAATCAAAACAGATTTAGCATTTAAAGAAAAACACAATGGGCTTTGTGGGCGCGAAGAACTCTTTGCAAGGATGTGTTCTTTGATTCATGTATAAAGGTTATAAAGAACAGAAGTATTGGAATGCATTTAGTCAATGTAGTGAGATGCAAAAGTACAATGAGACATGGTTTTCACACAAAAACATAAAACATTTTCCTCTTGATGATGGAATCATAACAGGCAAGAGTACAAATTTTGCTGTGATGAGAGTTGATGGTACAGAACACAGACAATTATAACTAATTCCAGTCAACACATAAAATGAGAGATTACAGTGGAGATGTTTAAGTTCGGACAAACATAACTTTCTAGCAAAGACAAAGTCTAATTTTGACTTTAGTTGTAGTTACTATTTTACTATATTTTAATAAAATATAATAATAATAATTGAGTTTTAAATCATTTTTTATATAAAAAAATATATCTTTTAATTTCAGTGTGTGATTTTATTTTAGATAATAAATGGATAATTCAAATATTTGGATACTTCAAATATTTCTCCTAACCCAGTTTAATATGCATAGAAAACTCTTCCCACTTCAGCTGTATGTTGTAATCCCCTCATCTCTCCAGTGTAAACTCTCAGATTTTCAAAGAATCATAATCATTGTCAAAAAAGAAAGCATTTTTGGTTGAAGTATTAGGAGGCTCAGGTGTACCTCAGGGCGGATCCTTTGGGTGTTGCTATTCCATAGCCCTTTGAGTCCGGTTTCCGCCCACCTTCATGTGTCACATGGGGGGGGGGGGGGGGGTTGGGGGGGTGGTCGGGCTTGCGTCTGCTCAATGTATTCGTTCATTGTGGACTCCAGCAGATAAGCATACTTCCCTTTGGACTTCCTCACCCGCACGACACCTTCGTCTGTCGTCTTCAGAAATACAGAAGGCTCTGCAGACTTCATGTAGGACCACATCTTCTCAAATACTGCGATCTTTGATCTCTGAGGATGGATATAATGAAGTCGGACTGATCAAAAGTGACAGCAAAGACATTAACAATCTTACAAAAAATTTATATTTAAATAAAAGAATCCTGAAATAAATGTATAACAGTTTTCACAAAAATATTAAGCAGCACAACTGTTTTCAACTTCGATAATAATAAGAAAGGTTTTCTTGAGCACCAAATCCGCATAAACATTTCTGAAGGATCATGTGACACCGAAGACTGGAGTAGGGCGGCAAAAACTTGTTTGATATATTCGAACGCGAAACAGTTATTTTTAATTTGTAATAATATTTCACAAATATTACTGTTTTACCCTATTTTTGATCTACAAAGCAATCTTGCAATTATCATTGAATAACAACTTGAATTTCTGGCTTTTCCTCACACAAAGCTGTCACAGTTGAAATGCTTAATTCTATTTTTACATGTCTAAACTTGGATTTAAAATAGGCAAAGTACCTGATATCATGGTCTTTCACTGTGTCATTTCAGGAAGACTAGAACCATTTTTGGTCAATTCTCTCTTTGAATACTGAACGTACAGATAAAACGTGCAAAAAACAGTACCTTCAGGGCTACAACAGCTTCCCATCAGGGTAGTACCCTCATCTTTGTACCTTATCTACTCCTAAAGGGTGCATATTAACACCCGAGTAGCGGTATCTTAAAGTACTAATATGCATTTTTAGTGGAAGATAAGGTACAACGCTAAGGCACAATCTTTGAGGGTACTGATAAAAGTATAATTTTTTGCACATCTTTTCTGAGAGTATAGTAAAGTACTTCCCTCTTACCCTGAAGAACTCTTTGGTGGATCCTCCATCCAGAGTCCCATAGGCAATCTCTGTTTGCTTAGCCAGATCCTCAGCACTCTCGATGGGTGACACCATTCTTTCCACAGTGAGGAAGGCAGCCAGGTTGGCTGTGTAGGAGGAGATGATAATCAGAGTAAAGAACCACCACACACCTCCAACTATACGACCAGAGAGAGATCTGTGGGGGAAAAAGTACAGCAGAACAAAACGGATGGTTAATAGCCTGAAATATTGTAGTGATCTTCTCTATCAAATTAGACTCATAATGAAGAGCAGTGGCGGCTCGTGGGTTTTAAAAAAGAGGAGGCACACTAATTGTATTGGTCTGGGATCCCTGTCAATTATTATTATTATAGTTGCTTCAACCACTTTAAAACCGGCTTTTTGGTTGCTTTCGTCAGAAAACGACATACTACAGGAAGATAATATCATTTCCGTTACCTGAGGCCTATCACTTGGAACAAACATCATCCTTGTCTTAAAAATCTGTGTTAAAAGAGCTGCCTGTTGCGCCATTTAATTAAGCCGACTGCTGTAGCCTATATCCAGCTTAGGCTGTTTTCCCTTTTTAAAATGTGTATATATACTGTTTGAATGACAGCTTGGTAAATCTGTTGGCAATCAAATATTCTATATCGCTACTCATCATAAGTACTTGGTACATTATCAGCGCAGCGGCAGACGTTCAAACTAATATCACTTAATTTTACGTCTCTTTGATGATTGGTTGATATAAGAAGGGAGGCTAGCCTCCCCTGCGAGGTTTTTTTTCTCATCACTTCTCAGCGCTGAAAGTGAACACTTGATGCTGATTGGCTAATTTTTTTTACCAACGGAGGAACGAGAGCTCAGCTCTCCCCCGGCCTCCCCCTAACCTTCTCTATCATTAGTGGTTGTAATTACATCAGCAGGTTCGGCACATTCACGATAGAAAAGTGGCGCTTTCACGTTATGGTATTACAACTGTGAAATTACAAACAAAAAAATACACATTCTGAGACATGAACTAAATGAATTGTGAATTTTATTAACATTAAATCGTCCTCCTCCCATTTTCACCTCAAAATTATGGGAAAGCTGTGCCTCCCCCGACGAGCCGCCACTGATGAAGATTCTATTTTTAATATGATTTTAATTTCTAGCTGTGCACAAAGTGGAACGATAATGATTAATTAATCAATTTATTACTTTATCAGCAGGCATATATGATGAAGAAAGGCCTTCTTAATGGTTGATCTATAGTTATAAATCAGATCCTGATCAGAGTTTAAACAAAAGCAAAGTCATTTTCAGACTTTGTATGGCAGAATTTAATTATCATCAGAACTGTTTCATTAAAATGTCTGGAACATCACTTATTTGAGCTTAAATGAAAAGACTTGGAGGACTGCTGCGTTAACGGTTACAATAAAACATCTTAGTAATATACTGTATGTATAATTGTGTTTCTTTCCTTAAAATAGGAGCGGGATGCATTACAACCGAATACACTACAGTTAAATATACACGTATATGAGAAAATATACATATTTGTATATAGGGATGATAGAAAATGCCTCCCTTAAGATGTAAATGGCAAAATATTTTTTTTGCATTATTATTCACACAAGCAAGTTAATGTATAAACCCTCATGTTTTTGTGCAGAAGGCATGGCCTGGTTTGAGCTGTGATTTCTCAATGCATGTATATTGATCTGAGTGCCTCAAACATTGAAAACCTTGTTCTTCTTTCACTGTTTCCTTTTTCAATTAAAGTCTTAAATTTAATCAAAGATTCTGTTCTGCCAAGCTTGCACTAAAGTTCTACTTTCCAATACATGCTGTGCACCATTCCACCCTTTCACTTTCAAGGGAAATATATTCTCTTCATAGCTTCCAATGATATTATCAGTTATTAAAGGGGCCAATAAACCACTCTGAATTTTTATAGGGAAGCAAAATGCCCTGCATTATAAAGTGGAAGTTGTTGGAACATTGTTGGAATGATAATGCATGTTGTTGAATGTTAGATACAGATCCGAAACAGAAATTATAGTTCATGCTTACTAATACTAATAAAAGTCTACATTATTTAGTATTGTCAACTTAAACACCCTTAACAGAACTACCCTCTACTTCAATTATCTCAGAAAAAAACAGCACACTCGGTCATGTCAAGAGCACAGTAAAATGACAAATGGATAACGATATAAATACATACACTACCGTTCAAGAATTTGGTTTTATCTGGGACTTCACAAAAATTCAGTATTAAACAGTAATATAACAGTAATACTGTAAAATATTATTACAATTTAAAATAACTGATTTCTATTTTAATGTTTTTTAAAATGTAATTTATTCCTGTGATAACAAAGCTGAAGTTTCAGCAGTCATTATGTATTCTTCAGTGTCTCATGATTTTCAGAAATCATCTATATGCTGATTTGCCATGCTCCAGAAACGTTTCTTTTGTATCGTTTTTTGTTTTTGTTTTTGTTTGCTATTTAATATTTATTTTTGGAAATAGAGATGCATTTTCAGGAATCTTTATAGTTATTTATCTTATTTATATATTGATATATATTAATACTGTAGAATATATATATTTTTTTGTATAAATATATTTACTTTTAAACATTGAATGCAGCCTTACCTGTATCACACACACAACAAAAGTACACCCACATTTTGAGTTTTATATTCATAAACTATACAACAACCTTTTGGTAGTGTATATTAATTTGTATTTTTATTATTTTATTTTTTTGTGAGAATTGCATTCTGGTTCAATCACAACCTTTGCACACAAAAAAAGTGTCAGTTTTCCAAAATTGTCTTATGTCTTTTACAGTAGCTCAAGAGAAAGCAAGCAAATGAATGAAAAAGAAGAAATCCACAGTAGAGTAGAAACATTGGGTATGCATCAGCTCATCACCTCATCTCAAACTGTCTCTCTTTCTCATTCTGTTGTACTCTGCTTATCTTCCTTGTCTCTCTCACCTGCCCCGTCTCCCTATTTTCACTTGCCTGTTCAGCTGTCCATAAGTGTGATACGAAGTTGACTTTCGTTCACTCTGTCAAACAGATGTGTTCAGCTGTTTTGTATGGTAAGTCCACCTTTATAACCATCAGTTAGTGTGTTTGCAAACAAAATTATCACCACAAATAAATTCTTGTCTCTGAGTTTTTGTGGATTTAGACATCTGGTATAAACAAAAATTTGAGCTACAGACAAAATGTATTTATATTTTATGTAATATTTTAAGAAAGGAAAGAACTGCAGAGTTTTTTTTTTACCATTTTGCATGCATATAAATATATGTGTGCATTTCTGTATGTGAGAGGTCACATAAGACCTTTAAACCCATTACAGGTTCACAAGTATTTGAACACACACAACAGTACACAAGAATACTGGCGGTGATCCTCTAACGAATACTCCAAATGAATTACCAAACTAATCCATAGAATATGGGTCACTCACTGAAAGCAAAGTAAAAGGTTCCATGGACAAACATTCTTTCAAACACCCTCAATCAAATCTCCATGGAGACACGACGACTCACAACAGAGCTGTAACAACCTAAAAATAAAAGTCTCCTTGTCGTTCCACAGTGTAATGCTGCAAAATGTCCGTTCCATTACAGAAACTCGGACGGCCGCTGTTGGGAACGTTGTGACATGCTGATTGTCTCTTTGTACTCTGGTGTCACAGTTCTATTAAACACTGCAGAGCATTTCCAAACACTCGGGATGGCAAGGTCATCTCGACAGTGGGAAAGGCCCGAGCGAGACTTCCCTCTAGGCTTCTATGTATGTGTGTTTGTATTTTGAAATTACTCTAATGTGCTTGTGACCTAAACGTAATGTGTACGTGACCTGCTAGTGTCATTGCGTATGGAAGTATTTGTAAATGGGAGTGTATTTTTGTATGGGGTAAAGGGAATCTGGACAAAGTTGAAGTGACAGTTGGAGGCCCGCGGGAGGAAGGCGGCACCATGGTGCCTGGGTTGAACTGTCATGCTCGCTGCAAAGCCTGATGGTCTGACCCTACGCAAACACACATACAAACACAAAAA
>JADLZN010005580.1:128407-248190 GCA_018155175.1 Sinocyclocheilus anophthalmus | reverse complement strand
ATATGAGTCTTGTGATAATTTACTGCAGGACATGTAGCAAATGCAACCAGGCATCGCTGAATAACTGAATCGAATTTGATTTCTTAAAGCAAACACACATGAGGGTTCCGCTCAACTCATTTATGGGGTGTAATGAGTTACTAGGCAAGCATTACAGAGCTATTTATCAAAGCACAGCGAGCTAGGATGACAGAAGTACTTTGTTACTGTCATCATACCAGCCGCTCCACAGATTTATGATATTAGTCTTTTCTATATTTTATAGATTGTGCAAATGTGGGTCTTACAAAAGACTCTTTATTGAGCCAGTTATTTAACTCATCTTAAGTTGTAGCCTGGTTAAAATATAATAGAGAGTTAGCTAAGATTATGTTCTACAGAGAACTTTAACTTCCTCTATTATACAGATTTGCATTTGTAGGATCAGTGTTAAATATTCAATTCAGTTCACGTTTATTTGGTACCGATACAAATAATGTGTTACAAATCGTTGCTAAGCAACTTTACAGCAAATTAAGTTTGTGCAATATTTAGTGGTAGCTTAACATTGGTGACTGTCAGTTAATGTACATATGTTTAAGCATTGGGACCCACAACACATCTTCCCTTTTGCTTCATTGCGATTTAACAAATCACTTATTCTAGATTAACAAATAGTCCCGACCCCTCACCCCGAATAAAACTACTGGTGCCATGATTGCGGTGACAACGCCAGGTCCCCTTTTTACCATGCAACCATCCCTCACCAACAGTCTTCCTCACTGTTACGACCTAACTCGATGTAGTATGAGAATCTCCCTTTCCTCAAGTCTCGCTAAACGACACATAATAGCCCAATAAGAAATAGGGATTCTTGCTCAAATTAATTATAGGAAATCCGTTCTTTGAATGAACACAAATTCTCCTTCAAGTCATTGTGTGTCATTTGTTATTGTTCTTGTTTTGTCTTTTGTATTGTCATACTGTGTCATGCATGCTTATGATCGACCCCACTCCTTCATTCACGCTTCCATATACGAGTTGGTCCCCTCTATATTCGCTTCTGAGTCTAATTGTAGTGTATATTCTATGTTTAGACCTATGCAACATAATTTGTTCTAAAGAATCTTTCAAGTTTTTGCATCACACCCAATCAAATTACATATACAAATCCATGCTCTAAGACAAAGATTCGTAACTTTCCCTCCAAAGTGAAAGTCACCCATTGGCTCTGTGACCTCCCGAGGTGTGAGCTCAATAGAAGATAACGCTCTCCACATCATGTGGACCCTCCCTCATTCAGTCTGCTTTCTGTTTATATGCTGAAAATGAAGATTGAGCTATAACGCGTCTGTCAACGCTTATCTGCTTCCAGGCCTCTGCCTTGACTTTTCATTCACCAAAGATCCTAGGATCTCAGCTGATGTCTCCCTTAGCTCTTTTTCACTTTCCACTGGGAAGAAACTCCCAATCACCATCGAGTCAGAACATCTTTGGAATTCATCACTATTCAAACCCGGAAGAATGTGATCGCAAGTCCAAAACCTTGCGATCACATTTGCAAGGACACTCGTCAACGACCAAGGCAATGCAAGTATCGTACATTTTAACTAAACGAAACAGAGGTTTAGTATGACCTGTAGACCCCGTTCTAAAATGGAGTTGATGGTTTCATTCAGGTGGTTAACTGACTCTTTTCATAGCTTCATTCTTTGGTTTTCCTGATGGTTTCATCCATCAAGCCTCATTTCCCCTTTCCCGATGATGGTGTGTTGTTTGTTTGTTAGACATATTTTTTGTGTTCGTGTTTCGTTATAAACCTTTTGCACAAATTACATAGTTCTGATTAGCTTTCACATTATTTCCCTTTAATAGCGATTTTGATCCTCGCTCATGCTCTAATGCCTTAATACTGTAGAAAGTATTTTCTGGTCCACGCGCAATATCCTTTCCTAGAGTTGACTATAATTACACTGAATGGTCGCTGATGACAGAGTAGTTGAGGGCAATTTACTCCTGCACGTTATACTGGCATCGTGAAATAATATTGTAATTAATTGTTAATTATTTATATACATTTCCCTTTTGAGCTAATTTGCTACATATGGCAGAAATGAACTGAAAATCAGTAAAGATGTATCACACAGATATGAACCCTAATACACATTATTATATGAGATCAAACTTATAGCCAATTTTGTAGTTCTGTATGTTGTTTCATGGTTTGCATCATCTGAGGTCCTCTGAGGGGTCATCTCTTCTCGGGTGTTCTGGATCCCGACTGAAGCTTGTGTAAATCCTAGTTACCACGGGATGTCAATCCTGTGGCAAAAACAGAGAAACAAATAGAGACATAATTAGCATAGCTGCTGTTCCAACCAAGCAAAATTGTTTTGTTTAACCCAAGCTAAAGAATAATAATGTGCATTTGATCAGATATAACTGAAGTAAAAGATTATGAGATGCATTCTTGAACGCTGTGTCTGCCCACCGATGCTATCATAAAGGCTATTCCAGAGTTTGGGAGCCAAAATGCGAAAAAGCTCTACCTCCTTTAGTGTACTTTGATATCCTAGGTACTACCAAAAATCCAGAATTTTGCGACCTTAGTAAAGAACTTACTGATAGAAAGAGACGACACTGTGCTGCAATTCTAAAGAGTTTACTTCTGCCAGATTTTTACACCTGTCCTTGAGGCTGATACAAGAACAAATAACATCCATCCATCTGTGCATTTTACATCTGTATCATGATACCAGTCGTGTAGCTATTGGTGGGCCTGGGCCAATCCACCCATCCAGTCAGCTGCCTCACAAGGTAGCCTAATGAGTGAATTCTGTTGCAATTATCACCATACTATACCCATAATTAATCGTATAGTTTATTATTATATTATTCGTTTGCATAACTGAGGAAAAACAAGTTTTGTGAGAAGTAGGCATTTCCCATGGTCATAGAATTTGGGGATTATCCCCTCCGCACCTTTTCGGGCAGGTTGTTCACATAGCGATTTAGTGTAAAGTAAATCTATATTTAATGCAGAGACCAGATAATCTAATTCATGACCTGGCATTTATGTGTATCAAAATTAGGAGTGTAACATGGCGGTGCGGATTCGATTTATTTCCCTATGTGCTTCAAACCGGGTCCAGCTTGCAACAGGCCCATAGGCCAGTTTTACCTAACCGGGGCAATTAGCAAATTCCAAAACTTTCTGCCGGAGATTTCCATCTACGTGCAAATTAAGAACCAATGCAACATCTCATTTAAGAGCACGCAAATTGAGCGTAGTCGCACATAAGAATAAAGAAATAAAGAAGCCACGTACCTCGAACCAGAGGCCAAAATGAAGGGTTGCAAGAAGTTTGATAGACCTGGTCGTGCGTGAAACCCCTATTTGAGATTCAAAGTCATCTTTATTTCCTGAAGCAAATAAAAATACTGGCTTGGCACACGGTATTTTCGGTCTAATGGTTCTTTTGGCATTCCAAATAATTTAATACATCTGAAAAAAAAACTCTCCCTTCTACCCGGTGCTCTCTGTCCCTTTCCGGAACTTGACTGCATCGCAAAACGCTTTGGGAATGCCTCTGTGTGACCAGTTCTGAACACGTGGTTTACCCCGTCCGAGGGATGTCGGGGACCATTTAAGGTGGATGACGTAGGAACAGTAAGTTAAAAGCACATGCGTGGCGACCAGCGGCACTTCTGTTGTTCATAAGTGACTGTGAGGGTCATTCATTTTATTTTTCTGTTCTTTGAAAGTTGATCATAGTATATCATTGTTTATGGCAAGCAGACAAGAAAGTTGAACGCAATCTTTCAGGCGGTTTCCCCTCCCTGCCTGCGTTTCATTACAGGTGGGCATACACAAAGTTTGTGTGTTGTTTGTCTGGGAGAGGAGCACGCTCGGTCAGCTGTCGAGGGAGCTGACTGTCTGCATTGTGTTTGCCTCACAATGCGGACACTCCGCTCCCAGAGAACGCTCTTCGAGGAGGGCGCTCTCTCTAGCGTTCCTCACGGTTTGGGTCCCGCTTCTGCTGAGGCAGAGCGGCGACTCAGATCGTGGAGTTCGCAAATGTATGTGGCAGAGGGATTAGAGACGGGCAGGTCCTTTTATCTTTCCTCACCTGCCAGATCCAGAGCTCTCTCTCAGGGAACAGAAGCACGTTCGGAAATGGTTTATTCCACCCCTGGAGAGGGCTCGGTGCTCCATTTATCTTCCTCTGAGGAGGATGATGAATGATGTACCGACAAATATGAATCTGTGGACTTGCCACCACAGTCTGTCCTGTTTGAGGAGCTGTTGGAGGTGGTGACTAGAGCTCTGGCCAAGTTAAACATTGACTGGCCGGGTGAAGTGCAGGAAGAGCATCCTAAAAGCAAGCTCGACGAGCGATTCTTGCGCTCTAAGTCACTGCCTCCACGCTGAGGTGTCCAAATTGTGGAATAAACCTTTCTTGGCCCGCATCTTTAGTCCCAATGCCTTTCACTATGCCAACATGGTGAGACTTAAAGAGCGTGGTCCCTCAAGGCCCCGGTATTACCCACCAAGCCGCTTTGGACTTCTTCGGCTTTGGTGGGTAAAGCGTACATGGCAGTAGGACAGGCTGGCACTTGCCTGCACACCATGTCGTTGTTGCAGGCGTATCAAGCTGACCTGCTGAAAGAGATGGACGAGGGAGAAGATATTAAGAGCGACGACATTGCAGAGCTGCGTCGGGCCACAGATCTTTCACTTCGGGCCACCAAGGAGACCGCCAGAGCTATGGGTTGTCCATGGCGGGCCGAAAGTCACCTTGGCTGACCCTGGCACATACAAAGAAATTTCTTATGGACGCCCTGTCTAGCACCTTCGGTCGGAGTCGGTGACGCTGTAAATACAGTCATAGCCAGATTTCAGAGGCCAAACTCAAGCGTCGGCGTTCCCGCAAGTTTCTCCCTTAAGTGCTCTTAGCCATGGAACGCTCCTCTCCCGAGACGTCCAAAACCTAGCGCACGCGTACTCCCCCACAGGAGAACAGATTTAGCGGTGCTCCAGCCGAAGTCTTCCAGAGATTGAACGATCTGAGGACTGCGTCCATTACTCTAGGAAGGCTTCTGCCAAGAAGTCCTGCCATAATAACGTCATTGACTTATGACGGCGGCCCTCTGGGAAAGCATGTACAACCTCAGCATAGGGGTGCCCCGTTCCGCTCGCAGTGCTCTCAGGAGATCGTCTCGTTAACCCTTCCACCCCTGGTGCTTCAAGGCACAGCGGTCTCCAGCGAGCACAGCTCTCAGCCTCCACCCAAGAACGTAGCAGTTCTGCGAGGCTCACTATCCAAGGAGGTCTCTAGGACAGTTGGAGGCCTCCAGTACGCCCTAGAGTGCCTGATTGGGATTTGGCTGTGGTTCTGGAGGCCCTTTCTAAAGCTCCCTTTGAACCCCTGGAGAGGTTTCATTGAGATTTCTCACTATCAAGACTGCATTTCTGTTGGCCATCTCTTCCTTAAAGAGAGTCTGTGATCTTCAGGCCCTTTCAGTGGCCCCATCTTGTCTTGAGTTTGCTGCTGGCATGGCCAGAGCCTTTCTGTATCCCAGACCGGGGTATGTCCCCAAGATACCCTCTATTGTTCCACAGGCAATTATTCTTCAGGCATTCTGTCCTCCTCCCTTTCGGGATTCTGACCAGGAAAAGCTTAATTTTGTGTGTCCAGTGCGAGCACAGAGCTGCCCTGTGAAGGAAGTCGGACCTGTTATTTGTTTGTTACAGTCCTTATAAGAAGGGTCTTCCTGCGAACAAGCAGACCCTCAGCAGGTGGATAGTTGATGCTGTCACTACATCTTATAAGTCCTCTAATCTCCCCTCTCCATTGGGGATCAGGGCTCATTCCACTAGAGGTATGGTGGCCTCCAAGGCCTTCTCGTCTGGAGTTTTAATGCACAACATTTGTGACGCTGAGGGATGGTCCAACCCCTGACCTTCGTCAAGTTTTAAAGCAACCTAGCTGTGCCGATCCACACTGGTCAGGGATTGGTCAGTCTGGGGACGTGGACATACTCGTTCCCAAAGCATTTTGCGATGCAGCTGGCGTTCCTGAAGGGGGACATCATTAGGTTACATATGTAACCCTAGTTCCCCAAGGGAACGAGACACTGCATCTCGTAGCCATACTTCCTGCATCCCTACGAGTGCTTCCTTCTCAATCCAGAATCTGCCGTTGTCTCCACCGCATGTGCTTTTATACTTCCTGGTCCCTACGTCATCCCCGCCGGTGACATCACCCGGGATTCCCTCGGACGGATTACACATGTGTTTCAGAGCATGGTCACACAGAGTGGTGTTCCCAACGCATTTTGCGATGCAGCGTCTCGTTCCCTCTGGAAACTAGGGTTACATACTGTATGTAACCTAATGACGTTATCTGTGGTGCCTCCTCCTAGCAAAAATAGGAGCCATTTCAAGTGCAAAATAGTTGAAAATATGCTTTTTTTTGGTCGTTAAATAACGGTGCAAATATCAGTAATTTGATGAGCGCAAACATGAGTAAATCGCGTTGCGGGATTCATTTGAATACTCTCCTCCCATAAATTTTGTGTCTGAAAGGGAAATTCCTACAAATGCATATTCAATAAGGTCAGACACAAAAAGAACTGTGTCCATGCCTTTTCAGCGCTAATTCATCACTGCATGTCTTTAGCAAATCCTCACAGTACTACTATTAGTTTGCGCTGGCGCAAACCGTTAGTAAAACTGGCCCATAGTGTCTGCTAGAGGATGCAGTGTCTCGTTCCTTCATGGATACTGTATCACTAGTTACATATGGAACCCTAGTTCCCGGGGGTCCGAAACGCTTTGGAACACGTCTGCGTGACCACGCTCGGAATCACATGTGAATCAGGTCCAAATGTAAGGGCCGAACTTGTCAATAGGGCGTGGGACCGTAGAGACTAGGGAGCTTAACCCGCTAAAGCGCCAATCGCAACATTGCACGACGTCATACTTATAAAATAACTGAGTTCCTATATGTGTAATTCTCATTTGTCTATTCCCTAACCACGAGATGCAGACAGCTCCCGGAGCTTCCCTAACCCCCGCCGCCCCCCCCCCCCCTCCCTGGTGTATATTACGGCGTGGACCGCACCTTCCGGGAGGGGGAGGTAATGTCAGGGAGTATCTGTCATCTGTCACCAGCTCTGGACTCCATATCCCAGAATCCTCCTCGAATCACACCAGTTCCCATTCACAATCACCAATCTCACCAGATCTCACTCACCTGGATTCTCCAGTCTCCATCCCCCAAGTCTGAATTCCATTGTCCGGCCCGTAGCCCCATAGCTCGCTCCCCACCGTGTCAGGTGGCGATAACGGACCTTGTGCGCTGCCCCATGGGGTTATCGCGTCACCCGTCCTCACCCAGAACCGCGCTAACCAACGCTGCCTCTGAGCCCTCCTTCGCCTCCGCATGTCCCTTCCAGTTTTTATTTCGTCGCCTTCCCGTGTCCTGTCCACCCTCAAGTTCCCGCGGCCTCCAGAGCGCCTCAAGTGCCCGCCCCCCAGAGCGCCCTCAAGTGCTGATCTGCCACCAATCAAGCCCCCTTCAAAGCCGCTCCTTCATCAGTCCTAGTCCGATCTACTGTTTACTATGCTACTCCTTACCTGACTCACTGAACACGGACTCCATCCTGATACCTTCCTGTGTCTGTGCCATCCTCTTCAGCCCGATCAACCAAGGAACCCTTCATCACGTGAGCCCGATCCCTCCATTCCACAGACTGTTGCTAACCCGTTTGCTCTCCATCTCTCTCTCTCTCCCAGCACCTGTTCAATAAAAATCTATTTACTCTACCTCTCCGTCCCTGGTCTCCTTCTGTACTGTGACGCACTATCAACATGCTCACCTTATTTTATTTAGTCACGTCTAGTAGGTCGATGGGGGGGGGGGGGTGAGAAATTAATACGTTTATTTAGCAAGGATGCTTTAAATTAAAGTGATGATAAAGACATTTATAATTTAACACAAACTGCTATTTCGCTCCTTTCCGATAAATGCTGTTCTTCTGAACTTTCTATCATCAAAGAAACCTGAAAAAAATATACTCAGCTGTTTTCAACATAATAATAAAATAATAGTAGTAATAATAATAATAAATGTTTGAGCAGCAAATCAGAATATTAGAATGATTTCTGAAGGAACATGTGACACTGAAGACTGGAGTAATGATGCTGAAATGTTTGAAACTGTTTCAATTTTCGTTTAGGACCGTGGCTTGCATCACCGCATCTGCACACAGTGTCCCATTCAGTTTTTGAGTTCGCTGGAAATTAACTGAGTAGTGCAACAGTATAGTATTGTATACTTTTAAATCTGCCTAGACTATCCATTAATATATTTGTGGGTGATAGTGTTCAAATGTAGTTTCTTTGTTATTGGCATTCTGTTTTCTCATGAAGTATGCATACTATACTAGGGTACTGTGGGGAAAAAAATGCTAACGATTGTTTATAAGATTCTTTTTAGTACTAAATCACCCCTCTTGCCTTCACCTGCATCTCTCGCTCACGGGCAGGGACGCTTGTCAGTTGCAACTCCATTCGAATCTTAGAGTAAGTGTGAATCCCCTATTTTACAGATTATTTTTCCATTTGATTTTATTTTACTGTGTGGAACATATGTTTGCTATGTGGTAATTGTGTTTTTTGTTTAGATAAATTAGTACTAGTATCTGTGAACATCATAATAATGTTAATAATGTTGTTTGTGTAAAAAGCATGCTTGCTTTTTTATTTCAGATGTGAGAATAACAGTGCAAAAGAACCTGTTGCAAAGAGAGCCAAATCAAAGCAGCCCAATCGGTCATGGAAAACAGAGACTGATGTTGACATGTTCCTTATACCTTTTCTACACAAAAAGTGTCTTTGAAAATTTAGTTCTGTGAATGAAAATTCACTTCAATGCTAACATTGTTCAGTATGAAAAAAGCGGAAAGTAGAATAATACTTTAAGGCTGAAATTGCTGTATTTCTGATAACACTATAAACAAAATAAATTTCACAAGAACAGACAGCACACAATAAAACAATAAACCCACTAATCTGGAGAGAAAATCTCAAAGAAAGAGCATAGGACACCACCTTGCCCAAACTTCTGTCCTCACCCACCTATGACAACAAAAAAAGTAACTGTGATTCTGTCACCAGAAAACGGTCCACACATTGGCGATTTTTTTGTCTGCGAGACCCACAGCCGGGCTAGCATGAGACTCTGCGAGACATTGGGTCTCTAATGAATTAATAATTGACAGGGAATACTAGAATAATTTCAAAATTCTAATTAAAACAGAACTTAATAATAATATCAATTTAAATTTTAAAATCTTTGGAAATTAGAATCAGACTAAGCATAGAGCTAGAATCAAACTGAAATAAATTCAAATTAATTAAGTGAAATTTACAGAAGCAGTGTGTCTTCAACCATGCCATTGGATTCTATCATTGGGCCAATGGATGGTCCTTATACCCCCATGTTTTGTTTTATTTTATGCACACATGGAACTTAATTTAAGTGTATAACAATTATATTTTCCAAACTGCTTCAAAACACAGAGAAGATAAAAATCCTGAACTCGTTTCTTCAGTTTTTTTTTTCCTCCATTGGCCTGCAGTGCTTCAGTTACTGCATCAAAGAGGGCTTTCATCCACAACAACTTCTTTCTCTACAGGCATCCAATGACATACAACTTGCATATTTGTTGTTGGTTGTTGTGGCAGTGTACAGTAAAGAAGTCTTAACCTTAGCAAAACTGTTCCATCATAATAGTATATGTAGGATATCAGACCGAATCAGACAATCTAAGTTTTGGTCAAAACATGTTGAAACATTAGGAGCACAAAAATTCCACAGAGGCCCAAGACAAC
This sequence comes from Sinocyclocheilus anophthalmus, assembly GCA_018155175.1. NCBI lineage: Eukaryota > Metazoa > Chordata > Actinopteri > Cypriniformes > Cyprinidae > Sinocyclocheilus > Sinocyclocheilus anophthalmus. The sequence goes on along the minus strand of JADLZN010005580.1, from coordinate 238,310 downwards.
AGGATGTCATAAATCAGACCCGAGCATTAGCCAGTCTGAAGCAAGCCTAAACCCCTCTGTCACAGAACAGTTTTCAACATTAACACAAAAGAACACATTGACAATTCCAAGGAGATTGTCAATTTTGGGGCAAGTTATCAAGAATAATGGTCAAAAGAGATGCACAGCGTGACCACCACATGGAAACATGTGATAGTGATCGCAAGCTCTACGGATTTACTTCTCCCCCCACCTCACGACAGAGAACAGACTAAAATTCCTTACAGACCTCTTAATCTCTGGTCTTATACATTCACAGAATGCACGGAAACTGCTTTCCATGCACCTAAATGACACTAAAAGGACCTGAGCAACTAATTATTTCTATGCCTAACTCCATATTATGTATATAACCCACATGTGACTTATCAGGTCTTAATCATTTATTGTGAATGTATTTTGAATAACTATTGAATAGTTTAAGAATTGCTATTCATGTTTAGTATGTGTGTGTTTGAATCTTCATGCTTGAAACGTTTATTCTAATCACTTCTTTGTCAAATGTATCATATTCTTATTATAAGAAATCATGTCCAAAATGTATACTCTACCAGAGCGGGAAAAACGCGGATCATGTGAATAATGAGATAACAGTTGATTTATGAATGGGGAGGAGGAATATACAACCCCCCCGAGCAACGGCGACATCTAATTGGTCAAAGCACCATTTGGGGTGTGTTAAACAGCCCGGTTTAAATACTAGAAACACCATCAAATCACTCTCTTGGTTCTCTTGGTTCTCTTCTTCAACCCCCTTCTTTGCTCTTGCTCTCCTCTTTTTAGTCATAGCTTTGAGCTATGCTTTTTAATCATGCTTCTTTAGCTTTTGAGCGTGCTCTGGCTTACACGCCAGCTCCTCCAAAACCATGAGGAGAAACGCCACCTGGTCTCGTCAAACTTTACTTCTATTTCTTTAGTTTGTTTTATTTTCCGTTGAGAGTTTCGTGTTTTGAGTTAAGTTTGCCTAACGCCGCATCTCCGAAAGAGTGCTGTCTAAACTTCAACTGCAGACCACAGCTCCGCGTCGCCAGCCAACGCCCAACCACTGGCTTCCCAAGACTGAACCTACAGCCAATCAGAAAAGCGGGAAACCCCTTTCGGCAACCAGACAAGAAAGGAAACCCCGCATCACAGGAACAAGTACTTCCAGATACTAGCTGAACTGGTGCATTTAATCTAAATTGTAACCTCATTGAGGGACTCAATGCGAGGGTTAATTAAGTGATTGATGGTTGTTCAGATCTATGCAATTGCACATATTGCTGTAAACTTGGGATTTCACATTTTCATTCTCTTAAACTAATTATTTCCTCACTTTCTCTCTTTCTGCAACTTGTGTGTGAATGCGTGTGTTAGATTAGTTTTCTTATTGTCTTAGATTTATCCAATAAAGCCTATTTATATTGAAAAGAGAGTATCTTGGTTTTGTGCCACAATTTATGTCTTAAACTTGCTGTTTATCTTGTTACATGGCTAAGTCAATAGTGTTTTCACACTATATTTTGGATTAAATCGCACATGCAGAATTGATGTCATCGGGCTTCGTTTGCCGTGACTCCGCCGTCTCAGGATCAGCCGTAACAGTGATTCTGTCTAACCCCTTACATATTATGGTGATTCTTCAATATTCCTTTGAGCTAAATTGACCTGTTTCCCTTACATATATGATGCCATACTACCGCTCCAAGCACACACAAACATTTTGAGAGAGAGAAAGGTTTCTGAACACATACATTAATGCAGAATGATTCTTGCATCATTCACACGCTTTTGGATTTCTACAGTACTGTAATTTTGTTTGTAGTGGGAGGAAATCCTTCTCCTCCTTTTCTCTCTCATCTCTTCAGTGGACAAAGAAAGCTGAGCTTCCCACGAGCCCCCTATGACAATACAAGGCCAAAAGAGCCCATTCCCATTATGCAGTACAATTTGGGCTCTGTATGCTTTTGTTGCAATTTAACAAAGATTTCTATTTACTAGACTTTTAGAAATATGTTCTGGTTCAAGGTCAGACACTTAAACTTCATAAATTACAGCATAATTAATCACACAGTGGCAAGAACATTCACAGGATTTTTAAAAGTATATAAATAATTAGTTCAAATTTAAATAACTTTTTTTTAATGACTCAAGTCTATTTTAATACTAAACTAAAGTTAGCAGGTACCATACCAAATATACCCTCTGTACTTTGATGTGTATGTCTGGGTGGATGTCCACATTTGCCAAAGTATCTCCCCACATGAAAATACTTTCGTTGAGCACCTACTTTTCAAATGGGTTCATTTCAGGTGACTGTAGAAGTCAAGGGATAAACAGAAATTCACCGTCATGTTCCTCGAGCCACTTCTTGAGGATCCTGGCAGTGTGGCATGCTGCATTGTCCTGTTGGTAGCCTAATGGATATCACTGGCAAGGTAAACAGTTTCCATAAATGGGTGCACTTAGTCTGCAACGATGTTCGGATACCTGACAGCAGTCAGGAATTGTGCTATTGGGATAATGGGGCTTAAAGTGCAACAGTTCATCTAGGTGCCATAGCCTCTGTTAGTAATCGGCATATCCACGCTTGGCCATCAACGAGTTGCACCAGGAATCTTGATTCATCAGACCAGGCCACTTTCTTCCAATCATCCATGGTCCAAACTTGATTTTGGGGCCATTTCATGCATTGTTAACAATGACATGCACAATGTCATGCAGGCCCATATGCAGAAGGCTGCGATAAACTGTATGCTGTGACGCATTGCCCTGGTCACCACTGTTATAGCTGGTTGTGATTTGTTGCACTGTGGCTCTGCAGTCACTGTGAACAATGTGTGACAGTCTCCACTATTCTAGTGATAACAGAACTCCAACCGTTTCTCTGTTTGTTTCAGTCTGCTTGCAGTATTTCTCACAGTGAGTGTCATGGTGGATGCCCAAATCCACAATAATTTTATAAATAATACAGTTTTTTGTCAGGGAATGTAGTTTTTAGAAGTTTTTTTAGACACAAATGTAGTTGTTTAGACGTCAAATATGCTGTTTGTTAAAAAGATAACAGCTATTTCAAAATATGCTTCAACATTTTTCGGAAATGTGAGCCTCAGGGTGTCAGGTTAGCTAATCGCTCATGAACCCACCGAGAGGAACATTACCTCAGCCAGTTTTTCTGGAATCTGCCACTGGCTCTGATGTCTCGATAGGGGTTAAACATGAGTTATAATTCATTTTAGGTAAATCTAATGGCCAGTCTTTGGTCTCATTCATCTATTCATATTCTATACATAATTAATTATTTGTTCCAGAGCAGCTAGTTTTGGCTGAGGACAAAGTCTCATAACATTATATCTTATATAACTTTAATGTTGTATATCAGAGTGCTGCCTTTGTACTTTTGACTGAATTGCCTATCAACTTTTATGATGGCTGATGTTGTTTATTACCTTTAGTATTCATTAAATAATATAAACAATATCCTGCCCAGGTCATCCCAAAGTTGTTTGATTGGGATGAGGTCAGGGTTCTGTGCAGTCAAGTTCTTCTACAAACTCACCCATCATTGAATCCGTCCGTCTTCCGCACTTCTATACTGTCTGGTTCAGCTCAGCTACCAATCTGACCTCAGAAGACTACAGAGGATAGTCTGGACTGCTGAGCGAATCATTGGTACAACCCTTTTTTCTCTCCAAGAACTGTACTCATCCATAGTGAGCAAAAGGGCTAGCAAAATCACTCTGGACCCCTCACATCCAGCACACTCCTTCTTTGAACTGTTGCCATCTGGTCGACACTACAGAGCACTGAGCACCAGAACGAGCAGACACAGGAACAGTTTCTTTCCTCAGGCAATACATCTAATGAACACTTAACAATAATCGTGGAACACACAACACTAGTATACATTATTTATTTAACACGCATACTTATTTACATTTCAAATTTGCACAAATCATACCTGTACGTACAAAATTGTCTATATTATATATTGCGTTTTTTCTTTTTTGTACATGGTCTATTTTTATATTATTATTTTTATTATCTGTGTCCTCTCTTGTCACTGTCATTCTGTTGCACTATGGAGCTTCTGTCACTAAAACAAATTCCTCGTATGTGTAAATATACCTGGCAATAAAGCTCATTCCTCTGAATCATTCGTTATTCTGATAAAACATATCAAACAGCAGATGGGCTGAATGAAAATTGCAATTCATCACCTCTGTCCTCAGGGTGGCCGCTTAATGACAGCGTGGATGCAATTGTAAACAGCTATGCATATACAGAGGCAAGAGAAAAGAAATACCAATCTAAACTGTTTCTTAAAACGTCCTTCCCCTCAGATATACATTCATACTTTGCGCATTGTGAACAGTGAGCTTGCTCTGCCTGCTAATGTATTTTCTCCTCTTTGCGTCTTTGGCCTCTAACGCTGTTTACAGACTCTGAAATAGAAAAAAAAAAAAAACGGATCTGTGCATCTCTGCTCAAATTCAAATATTAAACTGCTTTTATTTTGTTGGTTTGCCAGCAAATAAATAAATGCACTGCATGTTTCAGAGTGAAGCGCTGCGTGTCATGGGCTGCACTCAAACACATTAAAAACTGCAGCGCATAGGTATTTTTATTTAATTTAATCACAGCCTTCACGATATGACTATGGCATTAAGCCATAATGTGATATCGATTATATGTAGATATATAGTGCACCCCTAATTAAAATAATATTATTTAATAATAACAAAAATAAATAAAAAAACTTAACACATTTGGGCACCCCTATAGCATTTGCCTATTTTGCCTATGCGACGGGGGGGCCTGGGCCCGGGTTTTATGCGCGTGCTCAAACGTCTAGAGCTCATTGACAAATATCTGATCTTCCTTTACATAAGCGCACTTGATTGCAAATTCGAAATGAAAGTGACCAGCGAGCGCTCATCCAAAAGAGATTATATTCTCTGCATATTGATACGCGAAAATTATATGCAATATTAGAATGTTGGTGGGAGTGGGTGGGACTGGACACAGTCCTCGCATGGCTCTAATACAAAAATGCACACTAATGGCGACTGTAGGAAGCAAAAGCCGAATCCCGGACATTTTGGGCGATTTAGAAATCCCGACATATTTTTTAAGGTCCAAAAAGAGGACATGTCCGGGAAAAAGAGGACGTATGGTCACCCTATTGGATGGTAATTTTGTTCTACGACGAGCTTGGTTACCTTTTATTAGGCTGTTCTCACGTGACAGAATGCTCTGATCACCCAGTTGTAAAGAAATTTTGAAATATGCGACAAAACATGATATTTTTTGTCAGGACAAATAGAGCTGAAATATGGGACGGTCCCGGGAAAAACGGGACATCTGGTCACCCTAAGTCACAAGCTATTTTTAATACCTTTTCATTGGCTAAATATTTGTAAATCAGACAGTTAGACGTAAAGGGTGACCAATAGCATTGCTTTATTGAAAAAGAAAAAGAAAAAAAAAACATCACCACCAAAAAAAGGGCACTTAAGGGCAAAAAGGGCATGTGCTCTGCACAGGTTTAGCCCTACCTGTGCACGTGCCTGACCAGTGGCTCAAAAGAGCATGTCTGTGCCATCACTCTTGAGATTTTTCTAGGATCAAATCGAAGCAATAATGAAAGGGTATGGCAGAGCCCTAATCAGGGTAAAATACACAAATGAGACATTCCCTATCATAGGTTTACTTGCCACTGGGTCAGTAGCTGATGTTATGAGAACACTATGCCACAGTGACATACTACAAAGTGACTGACAGTTTATCAGCCTGTAAGCATAGACTGATAGAGGAATATGAACTGACACCCATTCAAACATAAAACATAGGAATCAGTTCAGATTATAAAACATGACAAAAATGTGTGGAGAGGCCCAGCCTGCCACCACCCAAATGTCTTTCACATTTAGATAATGCCTGAGATTTAGTAACACTTCTAAGTAGAGTGAGCTTGAATGCCAAGAGGCAGTGTTAACTCAAATGCTTCTGTTGTGGTCAGTTTTCTTCCTTACCACTAGGGGTGCTAGGGTGTTTTAGGTTTCCTTAAGTAAAGACATGTGGTTGAGGGAGTTAGCTATAACAGGAATGGAATGGGGAGCTAGTAGGAAATCTTTACAAATAATAGTGCACTGATTAGGTTAGCAATTTATTATGGATGCATAACTTATGGATCTAAATCCTTGATTAAAAAAGTAGAAACTGTTCAGGCACGATCTTTAAGAATATGTAGTGGAGCTTTCAGATCTTCTCCAATATCAGCCATACAAGTGGAGGTGGGAGAAATGTCTATAAGTTTACGAAAATTGAAATTAACTATGAATTACTGGATAAATGTAAAAGGGCATTCAGAATTACATCCATTAAAGGACATATTGAAGGATTGCTGGGAATATGGGAAAAATAAAATCAAAAGCTTTGGTTGGACAGCAACTAGAGATGCTACGATTTTGGGTATTACAGAAATCTCAGTTAGTCCCTCTGTTGCAATACCGAATACTCCTCCTTGGTTGCTTCCTATGCCTTAAGTAGATTTTCATCTACAACGTATGGTTAAGAATGAGAAAACTATATCTAAGGAGGTTATTGTTCAACAATATCTAGATCAAAATTGCTCGTCAATGCTCCATATCTTCACAGATGGTTCTAAAGATCCTACATCAGGAAATTCAGCTGCAGCTGTATATATACAAATATTACAAGTCAACATTCAGAAAACTACTTTGTTTTTAATTGTACAACAGAATGCGCGCCGGGAGAGCCAGCTGACAACATCGATTGTCCTCTATTTGTTTTTCTTCTCTAGTCACGTTTGATCTTGTGAGTGTCCGTGAGATCTCGTCACTGTGAAATCGTTCCGACAGTCATCAAGTGTGTGGTCTGGTGTATTCATCCAGTGTGCGCATTCAGAGGATTATAAGCCTAAACATCGGTTGAACTGTCTTCATGTCTGTGGTCTCCCATGGTTTTAAAATCTTTTAAGATTTGAAAATCGTCTAGTGTGCAGCCAGCTTAAGGGGCCAACGTTTTGCCAATGAGCAAAATCTCAGAGGCCCTGCACTGGCAGCCCGCTGGGGGCCCTTAGGCTAGCCCTAAGTGGGCCTGTAAAGGGCCAGTGCAGGCTTGATTACAGGGTAACCCAACAGGGCAGTGATCCAAGTTGCACTCTCTACACCATGACACCAAGAGCTGCCCCTTAAAAGCTTAAGCATTCTAAATGGTCTCTGACAAAAGAATAGAACTGAGCCCCATTCTAAGGCCAAACCAAAAGTTCCAACATTTTCAAATGGAAATGCCACATGGTACCACATAACCTGGTATAGAAGATTTACTTTGATCGGGATCCTCAAGGAAGCTCCACCAGGGGAGACACCATGGCCCGTATTTATCAAGCCTATGAGAATTACTCTCAAGCACGTTGCTAAGAATTGACTTAAGTGTAAAAAACTTCTTGACTCAAAGCTGCGCTTAAAAGTTAGTTATCAAGCATCTCAGTCGTAATTTAAGCGAAGTGTAGGACTAAATCTTAAGTGTCAGTCTTAGAGTTGATTCACATCATTTTGTTGTGCCACAAACAAGATTTTGGATGACGAAACACGCATGGAACAATCACTGAATAGATTTCCTTATTTAAAACCCTCATCCGTCCCTCCCGAACCTATAACAAAAGTGTCCCTCGCGGGTCAAAATGACCCGAAGGCCAAAAATGATACTAATTTTATTTTTGGTCCAGAAATTGGTCCATTTTTCTTTTTTTCCCCCAAATTGTATGTAGGTTTTTTTTTTTATATTTGGTGATTTGTTTTATTTTATTCACATTAAATTCTGGATATTTTTATGAAAATGAGTATATTTTTTTATATATTTTTTCACCAAAAAAAACAAACAAAGAAAGACACTATTTCTGCATATTTATACTTTAAACATGATGATCCATCAGGACCTAGGTCACTGAGTGTCTCTGATGCTGTCTTTGGGGAAAAAATACATACAATTGCATTTTATGATTACAGCCACTAGAGGGGCCTGTTGAATCCTATGGAGATTCTTAAATGAGCCAAACAAGTGAAATCTTTAAAACTACACCAACTTGAGGCTTCATTAAGCTTTCAGATATATCTCAAAACATTAAAAAAACTATATTTGGTTAAGAAAAAGAAAAATACATTTATACTGAATTTTAATCCAAACACATGCATATTCATACAGTTTCATAAATATGTAATAAATATAAAAGATTCATTTAAAAATATAAATATGATATAAACTCATTTGTCTCCACCCCATCACTCAAATTTGACTGTTAAGTCAAAAAAAAATCTAAATGACAGTCATTTCCCAGCAGAAACATCAAACATGTTAAAATGTGTTTCTATGGGAGTGTGTGTGCCATGTGTGTGTTTGTGTGTGTGTGCCTGTGCGTGTGGGTATGTGATTTTTTTATGTGCATTGGGGACATTCTGCAGTCTCAGCCCTTTGTTTTGGGTATGCAACTTTTCTGGATTGTGTCAGATTTTATGTAGTAATAAAAAAAATCAAATAAATTAAAAAAGCGGTTTTTTTCGGACATTCCACTCATTCCTCTGGCCGGGTCAAAATGACCCGCGAGGGACACTTTTGTTACTTTTTTATTACACCCACATAGAATCCTCGATTTGACTAAAAATTTTTTGTGTGTGCTCCATGCTCAAGTGTGACAAAATTAAATAAATTTTAAAAAAATCAGCAGTTTTTTTGTAAATTCCATGCTTTGTCAGTAGTAGGTCAAAATGACTTTTTTTTATAGCGCCCACTTAAACTGCTCGAATTCACTCAATTTTTTTTTCATGTATTCCTGGTTCAAATCTGACAAAAGTAACAAAGTCTCATAACATAACGATCAACGCTCGATTTTAAAAAAATCTTTAAAAATGAGTTTTGCGTCAAAATGACCCGAGGGACGGATGAGGGTTAAGAATATTCTCAGATAAATTCACATTGAATGGTTAAATTCCTAATAGGAGTTTACATTCAACACACATTTGACAATAAAGAGTTTTCAAGAGAATACATTATGGTAAGAAAACAAATCGGCATCACAACCTTCAATTTAGGGTTGTGATGAAGATATTGTGTATCGATGATAGTCAGAGATATCGCCTGTTGCTGATTTCTTTGACGACAGCAAGACAATTATTATATTATTATTATCCGTCAAAAAAATAGGCGCCTATCTTTAGTGATGCAGAACGGAGAGCCGCTTCAGAAACTTGCCGCGGTGTGGCTGGTGAGTAGCCGTGATCAGCTCTGGTGGCTGTATCGGAGCCGTAACGCACCGCAGACGTGTGCAGTGTAAATAAGGGGTAAGAGTTTTATTTGTGATACATTGTAGGTATAGCTTCACTGATTATAACGGGAGTCGGGAGTGTTTTTAAAGAGCATAATACTCGCGCTAGACTGAAGTCAGTTATGATGTTCTTTGTAATGTAAATATTCTTTGCTCGTTTCTGTTTGAATAACTGAGGAAATGTAACTGTTTTATTAACTGCTTGTCGTCAAACATTTCAAGGACATTCTTCCTCTCCTGAAAGATTTGTGCACGTCTCCTCAGCACCATCACAAGCCCCTACTGGCAACTCCTAACCACTTGAGAGACCTCTCGAGCTGTCTTAAATAACTGGGAGAGTAAGAGTGATTCTTAGCTTTAAGAAAATAGGTCAAATGCATTTTTACTTAAGTTTGAAAGTAAGAGTAAATTTAATGAATTCTCAGCACTTAAGACTAAAATGGCACTTTGAGAAGCTTGATAAATACGGGCCCAGGGCCCGTATGTATAAAACTTCTCAGAAATGCTCTTAAGAATAGTTTTAAGCTTTGACTTAAGTGTCAAAAATTTCTTAGTAAAAAGTAGGACTTTTCTAAGAGTAGGAAGCTTTTATAAAGAAGCTAAAAGCAACTTTTAGTAAAGTCTAAGACTAATTCTTAAGTGTTGACTGAGGTGACACTTAAGTGTTGTGAACTAAGGACTACAATGATGTCAACACAAAATGGCCGACCTCGACCTCTGAATCAGCCAATAGTGAGCCTGCTCATGTAACATCACAGCAGCACAACACCAATCATTTAATGTAACTACAATAAAGTCATTTAATTAAGACATTGAAATATTTTTATATATATAATTAAATGCTTAAAATATATAAATGCTTTGCATTGTGCAAAATTATCACAAATTATTACTGATGTTTCATTTTCTGTTGGTTTAATGATGTGAACATGAGTTCCATCAATGGTTCCAACAACCCAATGAAACCCCACAATCCTCACAAAAGTGGCTTGTTTTTGCAGTATTGGCAGTCAGTTGGAAAGTCAATAAACTGCCATATATTAGTGGCCAAAAGTGATGCCCGGAAATTTGACATCTTCACCCTTACTTAAAAAAAAAAGTTAAAAAGTGCAAGATTTTGTATGCATATTGCATAGTTGCTTAGAGGTCAGGTTTGATTTGTGACAATAATGCAATGAAAACATGCCAATTTTCTTGCGTTTTTTTTATGCAGACATAATTGTTTGGATGCTGTCATACAAAGGAAATTATGAACACATACAAAACACGAGGACCAATGAAAAAATATGAATAACTATTTGTACAGTGTGCCAGGTTGACAATTAATGATTGGTCACTACTCAACTCTCATCCATTTAGAGACTTTTTTTCAAAAGCTACACAAAATCACTTTCTTGGACAAACCTTATGTACATTCCGAGACTCTCCCATGACGTCATAAAGGTGAGTTCGCTGATCTATATAAATATGAGATCAGTGAACTCACTAGAGGTATATCTAGCAACTTAAAGTACCATGTTTTAGTACTTCGATTATAAAACCAGTTGGCAACACTGTGTCAGTGTTTTTCCCCTTTGTCACATCACTTTTGGCCACTGTTGTGTTTGGTGGGGTTAGTGCCACAATATGTAAGACCCTGCTTACTGTGTCATCAGCGGTGCATTGCTGCATTTTTTCAATTTTACAGCCAAAAAAATAATAATTACTGCATTTCTGCAGTTAGAGCATTGAATTGTTGAGTGGAAGAGGTTATTACATTTCTTACTTTGTCAGTAAAAAAAAATACTTTTTGATCTTGACAATCAAGTTTGTATTGTTTTATCAACTCCATATCATCATATAACTCCAATATGTCATATCTTCACTGGAAAGTGTTTGTCATCTCCTCTTTTCTGCCATCTTATTACTCCTAACTAGGTTAGGAGACCTCTTCAGCTCTCTTAAATAATTTAGGAGCTGGGACCTAGTCTTAACACTTAGGAACCTTTATGAATCACTCTTATACTTAAGTCTAGGAATAAGAGTAAAATTATGTCATTCTTAGAATTTTGACACACTTAGGACTAAAATTTTACTCTGATCGGGTTTATACATACGGCCCCTGATCTCTTCCTCTTTTTTTCTTTTTTTTTTGAGTAGAAAACGCTGTACTTTATTCTTATTATTATTATTATTATTATTAAGCAAAGAACCGTTTTAAAAATAACGTTATTAACCAGTATTTTTTCTTGGCAAACCGGTTTCGGAACTATAATAATACAGAGGAACGCAGGAACAGAAACATTAAAATATCGATTCTGATATTCGATTCCGAGTGAACCAATTAGATTTTTTTTTTTTTTTCAAGCCCTGGCACCAATGCATCTCGAACAAGACTAACTACTGATGCAGCATCAAGTGATCTCTTGAAAAGGAATGAAGTCTCCCACAGTCATATGCTTTAGAAATCTACTACAGGTAATCTAACATGTATGATCTAGTTCTTATTATACCAGTCTTGGTGCAGCAAAAGCTCCCCGTGGATTACATTATTTCTTTTACTTTGTAAGAATGAAAAGACTATACTTGACTTCATTTCAGTTGATTTGATCTGATCTGATTTTACTTACATATTTTCACTTATGAACTAATGAGAACAGTGGATCATACAGGGAAATGTCTTGTCTTTAAAATTAATTTCTGCTTTTTTGCTGCGGACAAAATTCTACTTTTTATTCATTGATTGAGCTTCAGAACTATGAACAAGCACCTCTAGCATTTTCCTCATTGTCTGAAGTATATAAGTAATTGAATGTGCAGAGCTTCTGGCAAAGAGAACCTTCACTACTCAAACCCATCTAATGGAGCACATTTTCTCACATTTCCCTCATTTCTAGCCAGATTAATAAATGAATAGGGGCACTGAGTTAAACAACGGCCCAAAGATATTTCCAATAACCTCTTCATATGTAGTTATGAATTTTAAATGTTTGCCATCTAGACCTGCAGATAGTCTGGCTATTAGAAGTCTAGTGAAAGACCCTTAAGGTTTTCTGATAAAGAAACTTCCCTCTAATAGATCTTGATTTAAAATTAATAAAGTAAACCATTAATGGACGAAAAAAAAAATTAAAGCTACATTACTATTCACAGCAATTAATGGCAAATGTGAACATTGCCTTATCAATTAAGGTATTCACAATTAGGGAACAGTTAAGGGCTTGTTAATGATATGTTAGTGTCATTTAATATGAACAAACGTGTAGACATTATGAAAAGTATCTCTTTATAGTACCATTCTTAAGAATATAAAGAATAATTATATAAGGGGTGAGTTCAGTTATTTAATTACCTTAAACCTTTTTAATGACCTTTTTACCAAATGTTAATAACTTGATAATGCAAATGTAAAGTCAAATATAAAATTAGTTTCCACTGCTTGCACTAAAATTGTAAAATTAATAACTGACCGATCAAAGTTATATTAAAACATTGAACTGGGTGGCAATGATATGAGTCTTGTGATAATTTACTGCAGGACATGTAGCAAATGCAACCAGGCATCGCTGAATAACTGAATCGAATTTGATTTCTTAAAGCAAACACACATGAGGGTTCCGCTCAACTCATTTATGGGGTGTAATGAGTTACTAGGCAAGCATTACAGAGCTATTTATCAAAGCACAGCGAGCTAGGATGACAGAAGTACTTTGTTACTGTCATCATACCAGCCGCTCCACAGATTTATGATATTAGTCTTTTCTATATTTTATAGATTGTGCAAATGTGGGTCTTACAAAAGACTCTTTATTGAGCCAGTTATTTAACTCATCTTAAGTTGTAGCCTGGTTAAAATATAATAGAGAGTTAGCTAAGATTATGTTCTACAGAGAACTTTAACTTCCTCTATTATACAGATTTGCATTTGTAGGATCATTGTTTAAAGTATTCAATTCAGTTCAAGTTTATTTGTACAGTGCTTTTCACGATACAAATCGTTGCAAAGCAACTTTACAGAAAAATTTGGTTTCTACAATATCTAGTAGTAGCTTATCAGTGGTGACTGTCAGTTAATGTACAATGGGTAGCATTTGGACCAATCAGACACACCATTTTTCATTTGATTTAACAAATCAATTATTCATTAGATTAACAAATAATCACAGACCCCTCACCCAATAAACATACTGGGTGCCAGGATGTCTGTGAACGACGCCAGGCCCCTTGTTACCATGGCAACCAGGACCCCTCAGCCAGATCAGTTAAACTTTTACGACCTAAACGTATGTAGAGAGAATCAACCCTTACTCAAGTCTCTCTAAAACAGACACATAATGCCCATAAAAATGGACTATTCTCTAATTAATTCATAGGAAATCCTTTCTTTGAATGAACACACATATACTTCAAGTCATTGTGCATGTTGTTACTGTTCTTGTATATTGTGTTTTGTATTGTATACTGTTTTATGCATGCTTAAGACAGAACCACTAGTTAATGAAACCTCACCTATGCCATGTTTGGTATCTATGAGTTTGTATTTTGATGGTCTAATTGATAGTGTATATTATATGTTTATACCTATGCAACATAATAGTGTTCTAAGAATCTTTAGAAGTTTTTGCATCAACACCCAATCAAATTACATATGCAAAATACCATGCTCTAAGACAAAGAGTCGTAAACTTTCCCTCCAAAAGTGAAAGCCACCATTGGCTCTGTGACCTCCCGGAGGTGTGAGCTCAATAGAAGATAAAGCTCTCACATCAGTGACCCGCCTCAGTCAGTCTGCGGTTCTGTTAGACTCACAGAAGATGAGGATGTGAGCTAGAACGCTTCTGCAAATCTTAAGTCTGCACCAGGCTTCGGCCTTGACTTTACATTCACCAAAGATATTAGGATCTCAGCTGATGTCTCTCTTAGGTCTTTTTCACTTTCCACTGGGTAGAAACTCCCAATCACCATCGAGTCAGAACATCTTTGGAATTCATCACTATTCAAACCCGGAAGAATGTGATCGCAAGTCCAAAACCTTGCGATCACATTTGCAAGGACACTCGTCAACGACCAAGGCAATCAAGTATCGTACATTTAACTAAACGAAACAGAGGTTTAGTATAAGCTGTAGACCCCGTTCTAAAACGGTGCTGATGGTTTCACTCAAAGGTTAACTGACTCATTTTCCATAGCTTCATTCTCTGGTTTTTCCTGATGGTTTCATCCATCACGCCTCATTTGCACTTTCCCCTGTATGAGTGATTGTTTGTTTGTTTTTTAGATTAGTTTGTGTTAGTGTTTAGTTAATAAAACTCTTGTGCACAAATTACATGAGTTTCTTATTCTGCCTTAAAAATTAATGTCCCTTTACGATTTTGATCCTCGCTACATGCTCTAATGCATTAATACTGTATGAAAGTATTTTCTGTGGCCACGGAAATATCCTTTCCTAGAGTTGATATGAACTTACACTGAATGTACGCTGGACGAACAGATTAGTTGAGGGCAATTTAATCCTGCAACAGTTACTACTGGCATATGAATAATTAATTATAACCAGTTATAATTAATCATAAATTTTTCCCTTTTGAGCTAATTTGCTACATATGGCAGAAATGAACTGAAAAATCAATTAAAGATGTAATCAAACAGATGATGAACACTATTAACAGCAATTATTATATGATGTAATCAAACTTATAGCAAAATTTGATAGTTCTGTATGTTGTTTCATGGTTGGCATCATCTGAGGTCCTCTGAGGGGTTGGCATCATCCCCTCTCAGGTGTTCTGGATCCAGACTGAAGCTTGTGTAAAATCCTAGTTACCACGGGATGTCAAAAAAACAGAGAAACAAATAGAGACATAATTAGCATAGCTGCTGTTCCAACCAAGCAAAATTGTTTTGTTTAACCCAAGCTAAAGAATAATAATGTGCATTTGATCAGATATAACTGCAGTACAAGATTATAAAATGCATTATTTGAACGATGTGTCTGAACCCCGAATGCTATCAGAAAGGCTATTCCAGAGTTTGGGAGCCAAATGCGAAAAAGCTCTACCTCCTTTAGTGGACTTTGCTATCCTAGGTACTACCAAAAGTCCAGAGTTTTGCGACCTTAGGAATAGACCTTACTGAATAGAAATAGACCGACAATGTGCTGAGAGCATTCTCTAAAGAGTTTACTTCTGCCAGATTTTTACACCTGTCCTTGAGGCTGATACAAGAACAACAAATAAATCCATCTGTAATTTTACATCTGTCTCATGATACCAGGCGTGTCGCATTGGGTGGCCTGGGCCAATCCACCCATCCAGTCAGCTGCCTCACAAGGTAGCCTAATGAGTGAATTCTGTGCAGTTATCACAATACTTAACCTATAAAAATGTATAGTATAGTTTATTATTATTATTATTATTTGCCATATAATGATGAAAACAAGTTTTGTGAGAAGTAGTGCATGCCCATGGTCATAGAATATGATGGGGATGTATCCCCGCACTTTTCGGGCACGTGTGTTCACATAGAGATTTAGTGTAAATAAATCTATATTTAAATGCAGAGACCAGATAATCTATGCATGACCTGGCATTTTATGTGTATCTAAAATTAGGAGATGTAAACATTGCGGTGCGGATTCGATTTATTTCATATGTGCTTCAAACACTGGTCCAGCTTGCAACAGTACCCATAGGGCCAGTTTTACTAAACGGGGCAAATTAGCACAATTCCAAAACTTCTGCAGGAGATTTACATGCGACGTGCAAATTAAAGAACACAGATGCAACATCTCATTTAAGAGCAGCGCAAATGAGCGTAGTCGCAAATAAAGAATAAAGAAATAAAGAAGCCACAGTACCTAGAACCAGAGGCCAAAAATGAAGGGTTGCAAGAAGTTTTGATAGACCTGGTATTGCGTGACCCCTAGTTGAGGATTCAAAGTCATCTTTTATTTCCTGAAGCAAATTAAAAATACATGGCTTGGCAAACGGTATGTTCGGCTAATGTGTTCTTTTGGCATTCCAAATAAATTAATACATCTGGAAAAAAAACTCTCCCTTCAACCATGTGCTCTCTGTTCCCTTTCAGGAACTTGAGCTGCATCGCAAAACGCTTTGGGAATGCCTCTGTGTGACCATGTTCTGAAACACGTGTTTAAACCGTCCGAGGGAATGTCGGGTCACATTTAAGGTGGGGATGACGTAGGGAACAGGAAGTATAAAAGCACATGCGGTGGAGACAGCGGCAGCTTCTGTTGTTCAGTAAGTGATCTGTGAGTGTTCATTCTATTTATTGTTGTCTGTCTTTGAAAGTGGTATCATATTATCATTGTTATGGCAAGCAAAGACAAGAAAGTGGACAAGCAATCTTTCAGGCTGTTCCTCCCTGCCTGCGTTTCATTACAGGTGGGCATACACAAAGTTTGTGTGTTGTTTGTCTGGGAGCGGAGCACGCTCGGTCAGCTCTCGGGGGAGCTGACTGTCTGCATTGTGTTCGCCTCACGATGCGGACGCTCCGCTCCCAGAGAGCGATCTTCGAGGAGGGCGCTCTCTCTAGCATTCCTCGCGGTTCGGGTCCCGCTTCTGCCGAGGCAGAGCGGCGACTCAGATCGTGGAGTTCGCAAATGTATGTGGCAGAGGGATTAGAGACGGGCAGGTCCTTTTATCTTTCCTCACCTGCCAGATCCAGAGCTCTCTCTCAGGGAACAGAAGCACGTTCGGAAATGGTTTATTCCACCCCTGGAGAGGGCTCGGTGCTCCATTTATCTTCCTCTGAGGAGGAGGATGATGAGGGTACCGACAAATATGAATCTGTGGACTTGCCACCACAGTCTATACTGTTTGAGGAGCTTTTGGAGGTGGTGACTAGAGCTGTGGCAAATTAAACATTGACTGGCCAACTGAAGTGCATGAATAGTGTCCGAACAGCAAGCTCGATAAGCGATTCCTGCGCTCTAAGTCACTGCCTCCACGCTGAGGTGTCCAAATTGTGGAATAAACCTTTCTTGGCCCGCATCTTTAGTCCCAATGCCTTTCACTATGCCAACATGGTGAGACTTAAAGAGCGTGGTCCCTCAAGGCCCCGGTATTACCCACCAAGCCGCTTTGGACTTCTTCGGCTTTGGTGGGTAAAGCGTACATGGCAGTAGGACAGGCTGGCACTTGCCTGCACACCATGTCGTTGTTGCAGGCGTATCAAGCTGACCTGCTGAAAGAGATGGACGAGGGAGAAGATATTAAGAGCGACGACATTGCAGAGCTGCGTCGGGCCACAGATCTTTCACTTCGGGCCACCAAGGAGACCGCCAGAGCTATTGGGTGGTCCATGGCAGCCGAAAGGCACCTGTGGCTGACCCTGTCCAACATCAAAGAAAATTTCTTATGGACGCCCTGCTAGCACCTTCGGGTCGGTTCGGTGACGCTGTAAATACAGTCATCGACAGATTTCAGGAGGCCAAGAAACAAGCGGCGGCGTTCCAGCAATTTCTCCCTTATGTGCTCTTAGCCATGTGAAAGCTCCTCTCACAGAGAAGTCCAAAAACATAGCCACTCGTACTCCCCCACAGAGAGAACAGGAGTTGAGGCGGTGCTCCAGGCCGAAGTCTTCCAGAGATGTGACGGATCTGAGGACTGTCATTAACAGCAGGAAGGCTTCGGCCAAGAAGTCCTGACATAATAACGTCAGGACTTATGACGGCAGGCCCCTCTGGGGAAAAGCAGTGTACACCTCAGCATATGGTGCCCGTCTCTCCTCAGTGCTCTCAGGAGATCGTCTCGTGGAAGTTAATCAACCACTTTCCGACCAGAGGACAGACGTGCCAAGGCACAGCGGTCTCCAGCGAGCACAGCTCTCAGCCTCCACCCAAGAACGTAGCAGTTCTGCGAGGCTCACTATCCAAGGAGGTCTCTAGGACAGTTGGAGGCCTCCAGTACGCCCTAGAGTGCCTGATTGGGATTTGGCTGTGGTTCTGGAGGCCCTTTCTAAAACTCCCTTCGAACCCCTGGAAGAGGTTTCTTTGAGAATTTTCACTACTAAGACTGTATTGCAGTTGGCCATCTCTTCCTTAATGAGAGTTGGTGATCTTCAGGCCCTGTCAGTGGCCCCATCTTGTCTTGAGTTTGCTCCTGGCATGGCGAGAGCCCTTCTGTATCCCAGACCGGGGTATGTCCCCAAGATACCCTCTATTGTTCCACAGGCAATTATTCTTCAGGCATTCTGTCCTCCTCCCTTTCGGGATTCTGACCAGGAAAAGCTTAATTTTGTGTGTCCAGTGCGAGCACAGAGCTGCCCTGTGAAGGAAGTCGGACCTGTTATTTGTTTGTTACAGTCCTTATAAGAAGGGTCTTCCTGCGAACAAGCAGACCCTCAGCAGGTGGATAATGGAGGCAGTAGTCACACATCTTATAAGTCCTAGGGAATATACCCTCTCCATTGGGGGGATCAGGGCTCATTCCACTAGCGGTATGTGGCCTCCAAGGCCTTCTATCTGGAGTTGTAATGCCACACAAAATTGTGACGCTGACGGGATGGTCAACCTGACCTTAGTCAAGTTTAAAGCTCAAGCTAAGTGTGCCGATCCACACTGGTCAGGGATGGTCAGTCTGGACGTGTGTATAACGGTTAGCCAAAGCATTTTTGCGATGCAGCGGGCGTTCCTGAAGGGGAATCATTAGGATGTTACTAGTAAGCCTAGTTCCCAAAGGGAACAGACACTGCACTCTTTAGATACGTCCGCATTCCTACGGTGCTCCTTCTCATACAGAATCGGCCGTGCTCCACCGCATGAGGCTTTATACTTCCTGGTCCCTACGTCATACCTGCCGGTGACGTCACCCGGGATTCCCTTGGAAGGATTACACATGTGTTTCAGAGCATGGTCACACAGAGTGGTGTTCCCAACGCATTTTGCGATGCAGCGTCTCGTTCCCTCTGGAAACTAGGGTTACATACTGTATGTAACCTAATGACGTTATCTGTGGTGCCTCCTCCTAGCAAAAACAATTGCAGCCATTTCATCTAGTGCAAAAATAGTGTGAAATTCGCTTTTTTTTGCAGTCGTTCTAAATAACGGTTTGCAAATATCAGTAATTTGATAGAGCTGCAAACATGAGTAAATCGCGTTGCGGAGATTCATTTTGTACTCTACTCCAATAAATTTGTGTCTGAAAGGGAAATTCCTATACAAATGCATATTCAATAGGGCAGACACAAACAAGAAACTGGGGTCAGGCCGTTCAGCGATAATTCATATGCATGTCTTAGCAAATCCTCACCGTATACTTTAGTTTGCAGCTTGCTGGCGCAAAACGTTAGTAAAACGGGCCATAGTGTATGCTAGAGGATGCAGTGGCCGTGTGTCTCGTTCATTCAGGGCAATGTACACAGGTTACATATGTAACCTAGTTTCCCGATTGCCCCAAGGGGTCGAAAACGCTTGGAACAAGTTCTGCGTGACCCCGCTCGATCACATGTGAATCAGTCCAATGGAAGGCGAAATGTCATGGGCGGGGGGGGGTGGGTGAAGTAGAGATAGGGGAGCTGACGCTGACCTCTAAGCGCCCAAAGTCGCAAAAATTGCAGACTAACGTAGAATACTATGAATGTAAAATAAGACTGTATTCACTAATGGGGGTAATATCTCATTGTTTTCCCATGACCAACTAGCAAGTATGGCAGGAAGCGTCCCGGAGCTCCAAACCCGCCACCGCCCCCCAACCCCCCACCTCTGGTGGTATATTACGGCGTGGGACGCCACCTTCAGGGAGGGGGAGGTGATGTTTCAGGGAGTATCTGTCATCTGTTCACCAGCTTGACTCAATATCCCAGGAATCCTCCGAATCACACCAGTTCCATCACAATCACCAATATCAACAGTTCTCACTCACCTGGATTCTCCAGCCCCAGCGGTCGGTCCAGTGTCGGCTCAGCCCCAGAGCTCGCTCCAGCGGTCAACGGGGCGATACGGAACATGGCGCTGCCCCTGTTCCGGCACACCGTCCTACCCCGAAAAAGGAAGGAAACCGCGATAATCACGCGTGCTCTGAGCTCCTTCGCCTCCGCTGGTCACGTTCAGTTTTATTGAGTCGCCTTCGCTGGGTCATGTCCAGCCCTCAAGTGCACGACCGCGCCTCCAGAGCGCCCTAAGTGCCCGCTCATCCAGAGCGACCTCAAGTGATGCTGGCACCAATCAAGCCACCTTCAAAAGCACGCTCCTTTCAGTCAGTCACTGTCCGATCTACGGTTCACTATGCGCTACTCCTTACCTGAGTCACTGAACCCAGACTCCATCCTGATACCTTCCTGTCTCTGTGCAATCCTCTTCAGCCCGATCCACAAAGGAACCCATCATCACGTGAGCCCGATCCCTTCCATTCCATAGACTGGGCTAGAACCCGTTTGCTATCAATATCTCTCTCTCTATTACCAGAACCTGTTCAAGAAAATATAGTTACGCACCTTCCGTCCTGGTCTCCTTCTGTACTGGGAACATATCAACATGCTCACTATTAGTTATTCATCTAGGGGGCTGTCGGGGGGGGCGGGGGGTAAAGAAATTTTATACTTTATTAGCAAGGGAGTGCTTGTAAAAACTTATCAAAGTGAAGATAAATTCATTTATAATGTTACAAAAGATTTCTATTTCAGATAAATGCTGTTCTTCTGAACTTTTTCTATCATCAAAAAAACCGAAAAAATTCTACTCAGTGTTTGCAACACAATAAACCTACTAATAAAAGAGTAATAATAAGATTAATAAATGTGGAGCAAAGCAATAAGGAATATTAGAATGTTTTCTGAAGGAACATGTGACACTGAAGAACTGGAGTAATAACTGCTGAAATGATTTTGAAACTGTTTAATTCTCGTGTACGGAATGTGGCTGCATCCCGGCATCTTGCAACGAGTGTCATTCAGTTTTGAGTTCGCTGGAAAATTATACTGAGTAAGTGCACAGTATAGTAATTGTACTTTTAATATGCCTAGACTAGACGCAAAAGTTGAGCGAATCATTATTGGTGGTTGATAGTGGTTGAAATGCAGTTTCTTTGTTATTGGCATTCTGTTTTCCCATGAAGTATGCATACTATACTAAGATACTGTGGGAAAAAATGCTTACAATTATTTATAAAATTATTTTAGGACCGAATACACCACTCTTGCCTTCACCTGCATCTCTCAAAGGAAGGGGGCACTTGTTCAGTTTTCAACTCCGTTCAGAATCTTAGAGTAATTGTGCATTCACTATTTTACAGATGTTATTTTCATTTGATTTATTTACTGTGTGGTAACATATGTTTGCTATGTGGTAATTGTGTTTTTTGTTTCAATAAATTAGCACTAGTATCAGTGAACATAATGTTAATAATGTAGTTTGTGTAAAAAGCATGCTTGCTTTTTTATTTCAGATGTGAGAATAACAAAAGAAACTTGCAAAGAGAGCCAAAGCAAAGCAGCCAACTCGGTCATGGAAAACAGAGACTGATGTTGACATGTTCCTTATACCTTTTCTACACAAAAAGTGTCTTTGAAAATTTAGTTCTGTGAATGAAAATTCACTTCAATGCTAACATTGTTCAGTATGAAAAAAGCGGAAAGTAGAATAATACTTTAAGGCTGAAATTGCTGTATTTCTGATAACACTATAAACAAAATAAATTTCACAAGAACAGACAGCACACAATAAAACAATAAACCCACTAATCTGGAGAGAAAATCTCAAAGAAAGAGCATAGGACACCACCTTGCCCAAACTTCTGTCCTCACCCACCTATGACAACAAAAAAAGTAACTGTGATTCTGTCACCAGAAAACGGTCCACACATTGGCGATTTTTTTGTCTGCGAGACCCACAGCCGGGCTAGCATGAGACTCTGCGAGACATTGGGTCTCTAATGAATTAATAATTGACAGGGAATACTAGAATAATTTCAAAATTCTAATTAAAACAGAACTTAATAATAATATCAATTAAAATTTTAAAATCTTTGGAAATTAGAATCAGACTAAGCATAGAGCTAGAATCAAACTGAAATAAATTCAAATTAATTAAGTGAAATTTACAGAAGCAGTGTGTCTTCAACCATGCCATTGGGATCTATCATTGGGCCATGGATGGTCCTTCTACCCCCATGTCTTTGTTTATTTTATGCACCACATGGAATATAATTTAAGTGTATAACCAATGATAATTTTCCAAGACTGCTTCAAAACACCAGAGAAGATAAAAATCTGAACTAGTTTCTTCAGTTTTTTTTTTCCCTCCCTTGGCCGCATGTTCAGTTACTGCCTCAAAAGCGGGATTCATCACAAAAACTCTTTCGTACCGGCATCCAAGAAAACAATTGCAATTGTTGGGTTTGTTGTGGCAGCTGTACAGTAAAGTAGTCTTAAACCTTGCCAATGTCCATCATAATCGTATATGTCGGAAGCAGACCGAATCAGATAATCTAGGATTTGGTCAAAACATGGTTGGAACATTAGGAGCACAAAAATTCCACAGAGGCCCAAAACAACAGGATGTCATAAATCAGACCCAAGCATTACCCAGGCTGAAGCAAGCCTAAACCTAAGCCCCTCTCACAGAACAGTTTTCAACATTAACAAAAAAGAACACATTGACAAGTCCAAGGATATTGTCAATTTTGGGGCAAGTTATCAAAAATAATGGTCAAAAGAGATGCACAGCGTGACCACCACATGGAAACATGTGATAGTGATCGCAAGCTCTACGGATTGACTTTTCCCCCCACCTCACGACAAAGAACAGACTAAAATTCCTTACAGACCTCTTAATCTCTGGTCTTCATACATTCACAGAATGGCACGGAACTGCCTTTCCATGCACCTAAATGACAATAAAAGGACTCGAGCAACTAACCATTGCTATATATACAACTCCATATCATGTATAATAAAACCAAATGTGTGACTATCAGGTCTTAATAATTTATTGTGTATGTATTTTGAATAATTATTGAATAGTTTAAGAATTGCTATTAATGTTTAGTATGTGTGTGTTTGAATCTTCATGATTGAAACGTTTATTCTAATCACTTCGTTGTCAAATGTATCTTATTCTTATTATAAGAAATCATGTCCAAAATTTATACTCTACCAGAGCGGGAAAAACGTAGGTCATGTGAATGATGAGATAACAGTGGATTTATGAATGGGGAGGAGGAATATACAAAACACCCCGAGCAAACACGACATCTAATTGGTAAAAGCACCATTTGGGGTGTGTTAAACAGCCCGGTTTATATACTAGAACCACCATCAAATCACTCTCTTGGTTCTTTACGGGTCTCTTCTTCAACCCCTCTTGGATTGTCTCCGCTTTTTAGGCATAGCTTTGAGCTATGCTTTTAATCACGCTTCTTTAGTTTTGAGCGTGCTCTGTCTTACACGCCAGCTCCTCCAAAACCACGAGGAGAAACACCACCTAGTCTCATCAAACTTTACATATATTTCTTTTCTTTAGTTTATTTTATTTTCCGTAGAGAGTTTCGTGTTCTTCTGAGTTAAGTTTACCTAACGCCGAATCTCCGAAAGAGTGCAGTCTAAAACTTAAACTGCAGACCACAGCTCCGCATCGCCAACCAACGCCCAACCACTGGCTTCCCAAGACTGAACCTACAGCCAATCAGCAACCTCGGAAAACCCCTTTCGGCACCCAGACAAGGAAGGGAACCCCGCACACAAGAAAGCAAGTACCTCCAGATTCTAGCTGAACTGTTGCATTTAATATAAATTTTAACCTCATTTAGGAACTCAATTCGAGGGTTAATTAAGTGATTGAGGGTTGTTCAGATCTATACAATGGCACACATTGCTGTAAAATTGGGATTTCACATTTTCACTCTCTTAAACTAATTATTTCCTCACTTTCTCTCTATCTGCAACTTGTGTGTGAATGAGTGTGTTAGATTAGTTTATATGTCTTAAATTTATCCAATAAAGCCTCATTTATACTGAAAAGAGAAGTATCTCGTGTTTTGCGCTCACAAGTTAATGTCTTAAACTGCATCTTGTTACATGTGCTAATTAATAGAGTTTTCACTATATTTTGGATATAAATATCCATTGAGAATTGATGTCCTACGGCTCGTTCACTGGACTCGTGGCCAGTCTCAGAGAGATCGTAAACAGTGATGCTGTCCTAATTCCTTACATATTAATGGTGAGTTCTAAATGATTCCCTTTGAGCTAAAGTGACCTGTTTCCCTTACATACTATGATGCCATAATACGCTCCAAGCACACACAAACATTTTGAGAGAGAGAAAGGTTTCTGAACACATACATTAATGCAGAATGATTCTTGCATCATTCACACGCTTTTGGATTTCTACAGTACTGTAATTTTGTTTGTAGTGGGAGGAAATCCTTCTCCTCCTTTTCTCTCTCATCTCTTCAGTGGACAAAGAAAGCTGAGCTTCCCACGAGCCCCCTATGACAATACAAGGCCAAAAGAGCCCATTCCCATTATGCAGTACAATTTGGGCTCTGTATGCTTTTGTTGCAATTTAACAAAGATTTCTATTTACTAGACTTTTAGAAATATGTTCTGGTTCAAGGTCAGACACTTAAACTTCATAAATTACAGCATAATTAATCACACAGTGGCAAGAACATTCACAGGATTTTTAAAAGTATATAAATAATTAGTTCAAATTTAAATAACTTTTTTTTAATGACTCAAGTCTATTTTAATACTAAACTAAAGTTAGCAGGTACCATACCAAATATACCCTCTGTACTTTGATGTGTATGTCTGGGTGGATGTCCACATTTGCCAAAGTATCTCCCCACATGAAAATACTTTCGTTGAGCACCTACTTTTCAAATGGGTTCATTTCAGGTGACTGTAGAAGTCAAGGGATAAACAGAAATTCACCGTCATGTTCCTCGAGCCACTTCTTGAGGATCCTGGCAGTGTGGCATGCTGCATTGTCCTGTTGGTAGCCTAATGGATATCACTGGCAAGGTAAACAGTTTCCATAAATGGGTGCACTTAGTCTGCAACGATGTTCGGATACCTGACAGCAGTCAGGAATTGTGCTATGGCTTAAAGTGCAACAGTTCATCTAGGTGCCATAGCCTCTGTTAGTAATCGGCATATCCACGCTTGGCCATCAACGAGTTGCACCAGGAATCTTGATTCATCAGACCAGGCCACTTTCTTCCAATCATCCATGGTCCAAACTTGATTTTGGGGCCATTTCATGCATTGTTAACAATGACATGCACAATGTCATGCAGGCCCATATGCAGAAGGCTGCGATAAACTGTATGCTGTGACGCATTGCCCTGGTCACCACTGTTATAGCTGGTTGTGATTTGTTGCACTGTGGCTCTGCAGTCACTGTGAACAATGTGTGACAGTCTCCACTATTCTAGTGATAACAGAACTCCAACCATTTCACCATTTGTATCACTCCACTTCCAGTATTTCTCACAGCGAGTGTCATGGCAGATGCCCAAATCCACAATAATTTTATAAATAATACAGTTTTTTGTCAGGGAATGTAGTTTTTAGAAGTTTTTTTAGACACAAATGTAGTTGTTTAGACGTCAAATATGCTGTTTGTTAAAAATATAACAGCTATTTCAAAATATGCTTCAACATTTTTCGGAAATGTGAGCCTCAGGGTGTCAGGTTAGCTAATCGCTCATGAACCCACCGAGAGGAACATTACCTCAGCCAGTTTTTCTGGAATCTGCCACTGGCTCTGATGTCTCGATAGGGGTTAAACATGAGTTATAATTCATTTTAGGTAAATCTAATGGCCAGTCTTTGGTCTCATTCATCTATTCATATTCTATACATAATTAATTATTTGTTCCAGAGCAGCTAGTTTTGGCTGAGGACAAAGTCTCATAACATTATATCTTATATAACTTTAATGCATAACTGAGTGCTGCCTTTGTACTTTTTACTGAATTGCCTAGCAACTTTTATGATGGCTTTTGTTGTTGTTTATTAAATTTTAGTATTCATTAAATAATATAAACAATATCCTGCCCAGGTCATCCCAAAGTTGTTTGATTGGGATGAGGTCAGGGTTGTGTGCAGTCAAGTTCTTCTACAAACTCACCCAACTATGGCTTTCTGGATCTTTCTTTCTGCAGTGTCTTTCTTTCTGGATCTTTCTTTCTTTCTGCAGTCATGCTGGAATAGAAAAGAACCTTCCTCAAACAGTTTTTTGTGCAGATATTAATGTCAGTGGAAGTTTGAAACTCCAGCTTTTACGTGAATCAAACTTTTACGTACCATTTACGCCTCAGCACTCAGTGACCCCACTCTGTGACTTTATGTGGTCTTCAGGTTCATGGCTTATTTGCTGCTGTTCCTAAATACTTCCACTTTTCAACACTGTAAAAAATACAATTGCACATTTTCCAGTTTACGAAACCTTTTGAGTCTCCAATACTAAAAAATGCTATTTTCTTGAAACTACATAAAAACCCTTGTCAGACCAACAAAATTACCCCAAATGTTGTCCCAACTAGTCCAAACACAGTCGACTGAACAACGAATTTCTAGGGTTGAACTGGTAAGCTTTGTGAGTTCCCAGCATGCATTGCTACATGAATAAATATGCAGTTACTTATAGGATTATTGTTTTGCTGTTTGCGGACTTCATTTAAAAATTTTTGTTTTATCATGTTGTTAGTTATTTGTTGTACTGTGATGTGGAGCTCATCTTTTTAACATTTGCTGGTTGTCACCATTCTTGAGGTTAGTGTGTCTAGTTTTGAGGCCTAGAGTGTGTTCAAACACTCATGTCCATTTCTTGGTCTTGTAAGTTGTTTTACAAGCAAAGACAATGTTGTCTATTTATTAGACTAAGTTGTCATTAACATTTGTCATTCATGAGCAAACATGAACTCGTTAATGTGATAACTTTTGACACTTTTTTTTTTTCATCCAGGCAAGAGGAAAAAATTAATTAACCCAACGACAGTAACTGTTTTTCAGTTGCTGTGACAAGAATTTTTCTATAAGCAAAATAAGACAATTAGCATTGCATGAACAGACAAATTTACATGGACTAAACAAAGTATCTTTACTGAGCAGAACTAAAAAACTATTGCTGAGAGAATTCGAAAGTCTTACTGCATCAAGTTGCCTTAATTACATTTTCTCAACATTATTTTTTGTACAGTGAATAATAAATTTCAAGGACCTGAAAATCAAGAAAAAACTAAAAATTTTAATTTCACAAAATCACTTATTGCAGGTGGCATCCATTACAATACCACGCTGGATTTCGCTGAGCTCTTCAGAATGACCCTTTTTCCACAAATGTTTGTAAATGCAGACTGAATGGTTATATGTTTAATTTTGTACACCTGTGGCAATGGATGTGATTGAAACACCTGAATTTAATAATTAAGGGGTGTGTCAGAAATGTACCAGCACCATCACTCCTCAGAATTCTATGAAGAAAGTCAAATGCATTAACAAAGAGTATGGCAGATGCAGAGCTATGCATTTATGCATCGTTTCCCTACTTGGGGATCCAGAGTTACATATGCAACCATGATGCTCCCTTTCATACTGTTGGTTCACTTAACACTGCGTCACTAACTGACACTATGGGAACACTATGGCATAGCGCCATACTACTGCAAGAGTAACTGCAGGTTTATCAGCCCGTGATAGAACAAAAAGAACTGACAATGGACTGTTAATGCAGATAAAACCTGGAAGCTAGGAGTCAAGTCAACGTCCAGATTCTAAAATATGATAAATGTATGCTGAGAGGCCCAGTCTGCTGCCACACAAATATCCTACATACGTAGATGTTCCCTTCGATAACACCTGAGAAGCAACACCTCTAATAGAGTGAGCTCAAGTGACAAGAGATAATTCATGCATCTCATGAGCAAGAGACATTGCATCCTTTAAGGGTTAAATACAGAAGTTGCTCTTTCATAGCTCAGGAGATCAAACGGTGCTCTCAGTCATGTTTTATTTAAGTATCAACTTTATTTCAGAGATACAATTGCACAATCAAGGCTGATATTTCATGACATTAATTTTTTTGGTGGGGAAACAGAAGCTCAAACATCCGATTTTGCATTGGTTAATATTTAAAGCATTTTAGCTAATTACTTTAGGATTACTTTTAAATTAAATGGAAAATTAGCCAAACTCAATTAGTATTTAAATTATGCATTAAATATTGACATATTTATCAACCCACCATGAGTCAACAATATAAACAGATTTGTGAGACTATGTTTGTGCATGTGGGGCTAGAATTGCATTGCATACATCCACACAGATGTCAGCAATTTAGCTACTCTCTGGGGTGCTCCTAGAAATGTGTGGCACAATCAGTGCTAGAAGAACAGAACAATATTAAATGTTCATATGCAGAAAGTGAAAAGGTTATCTGCCTTCTACTCTTCTATTCAAAAGATACGCAAGTGGTCAGGAAAGGTCACTGAGAAAATTAATTTTACTGCAACGCTCAAAGGTACAACTATGTCTAGCCAGTAAGCTACTCTAAAAGAGCACATAGTGTTACCTTGGCAACATCTTTGGCAAATTGCAGAGACCTGTAATAAATAATAATAAAAAAAACACTTTTCTGTTGTTTCTCTTTTTTGTCTAAGTTAGGTTCATCTATGTCTTTAATCAGGTTGACAGTTTGATAGGAAATAGAACATGAAGGCAAGTACAAAATTCTACATTACTTTCTCATCAAAATCCTCACTTGGGGCCAGTTGCACCAACTAGACGTAAACAAAGTTGAGTGTAAGTCCTACACAGGGCTTTGCAATGTTCAGCTTTAAGATAAATATTTACACCTGTTGCACCAACTAAAAGTACGACCAGGCACAACTACGCCTGACATAGCCGATGCACGTCCACTCCTACACATTCTCCCGCAGTGACACCTGAGACCATAGATATACTATGTGATATACTTAGACATACTAAGTGAAGCCATGGCACCATAATTTAATTGAGAAAACATTTCCTAAAAATTCAGTTTTTATATCTGAAGTTTCCCTGCACATTCCTATGACATATTTCTTTAAAAAAAGGAAGGTGACAGGTTAAGTAAAATATAATGAATCTAATAAAATGAGTTTATGTACAATGAATGTCTTTCCTGAGGTAAATATGACTTTACATGACATTTCGTGTTTTACTGACGTATTTCTGTAGCTGAAAAAAAACACATTCATAGTTTGTATTTTGTAATAAAATTGACAAAATTTGAAAGCTGATACTTTATTTCTGAATAAAAGTAACAAAGCACAAAACTGTGATTATTGGATGCGGCACTAAATAGCCTAATGAATGGACTTAAAGACGTGAAATATTTCCAAGCATTTATACCAAGCAAGATGACGAAGGGTTCAGTTTATATATGAAAAGACTGAAAAGACCATAAACATTACTACAATTCACGTCTGCAGTAATAATTAACAGACATGAGGGTATGCATTGACTAATGTTACCTCCTGGTGGAATGACCAGCCCAACTCAATAGAGCAGTAAGTCCTAGCCATATAAGAATTGCTAACATCTCTTCCCTCGTCATGTGCCCTCTAACGCTCGCATTCTCTATTTCTCAATCTTCTTAATTAAAAAATTGCCCTTTAGACTTGCACTCTATTAATTGATAATGTTGTTCTTAGTAAAAAAAAAAAAACTACTAACACTAGATGTTCTATAATTTTGGATTCTATCTGTTTTATTATTTGGTAACATTAACAAAAAAGCAAAAAAAGGCCTCTAACACTAACTTTCTCTACTCTTTTTCTATTCTATCTGTTTTCGTTGTATATATAATATATAATATCGATAATATATATATATGACCGTATATATAATTTTTTGTCTTTTTTGTTTTTTTAATTGCTACGTGTAATGTGTTAGGCTAACTGAGACTTGTCAGACATTGTTCCCATTGTCCTCATTTGTAAGGCAATTGGAAAAAGTGTTGCTAAAGATAATGTAAATGTAGTATTTGATGAGGAAGATGTCAATATGATAGATCAAATACAATATATAGGTATGATTTACCACACCAATTAAAATATTACTGAAATGATAACTGGAATCCACATTCGCTGCATGGCGGTCCATTTGTTTCTGTGAATTTCAGGGATCCATTTGCTTCTCTTTTCTGTAGCTTTCAGCAGTCTGTAAAAATATACCTCAGATTTCTTGTCAAATCTATTTGTACAGTCAATCGCAAATCTCTTTCTCGTTTTAGATGTGTTGTGTGTGCTCTGTCACAGAGCATATGCTGAAAACCAATGCTGCCAT
Organism: Sinocyclocheilus anophthalmus; assembly: GCA_018155175.1. Lineage (NCBI taxonomy): Eukaryota > Metazoa > Chordata > Actinopteri > Cypriniformes > Cyprinidae > Sinocyclocheilus > Sinocyclocheilus anophthalmus. The sequence goes on along the minus strand of JADLZN010005580.1, from coordinate 207,673 downwards.
TCAGTCTTTTTGCCACTCAGTGGGCGGAACCGCAGTCACTCCAGCTGACGGTGACGTCACTTGCATACCCTCTATAGCATTTGTACATCGCCCTTGTCTTAGAACCAAGTGTACGTCCAGTTGGTGCAACTGGCCCTTGGAGACTAAAGGCAACACATGGGTAACAGAGAGTGTAGATGCTATTTTGTGTATAAATAGTGATTAGGGATTGGATAAAAAGTGTAAAATACCAACAAACTTATTTTATTGTATAAAAATATACAAACTTATACAAATATATTTTACAAATATATAGTATATAAATATACAAACTTATTGCATCTTATTTACACATTGTAAATATAAGTATAATATATTAGATCATACAATGGAACTCACTGCCTTAATCTTCATGGAATGGAAACACGTTAATGACAATATTAATGCAGTATAAAGAAAAGAAATCACTTACGATCCCAGAAAGAAATAATAACAACATTACTGAATAAATCTGTCTTGACCTGCCATTCAAACATACAATTAGCAATCTTCCAGTTAAAACTGTCAATAAAATAATCACACTGCCTGGTGGCCAGTATCTCATGAGACAGAAAGCACAAACATCATGCGAATGTGCATAGAATACCATTTACAGGATGGTAGTTAAATAGGACTAGAAAATTTGGTCTGCTGTCATTGAAAGACTATGACACCATTTTCTATGACAATTAATCTCAACATGGTCGGCCATATATATATATAGTATAAGAGATATATATATAATAATATATATACTGTAGATCTATATTGTGACCTTTTGTTTCTCTGGCACGGTTTGCCCCACCCTTCAACAGCTCCATCCACAGCAGTTCTCTCTAGCTCTGCTGCAGATCGTTCAGACTCAGTGGGCTATAGCGCCACCAGCGCAGCCAATAGGAAGTGTGATCACATTACAGCAGGATTTACTTAAAGAACCCTCAAACTATAATATTTATCCCGTTACATATATATTGACGGGGTCGACGGTGGAAGGAACATGCGACAAGGAGAGCTCAAATAAATACCCCGGAGGGTGGATTTATTCAGTGAATGTGCTCAAGGGAGTGAGCTGGTCATGAGGTGGTGAGTCGAGGCTTCTAAGTGCGTGAGTCAGTGCTTCTAAGTGACCGTGATCCGTGTCAGTGAGGCGTGCGGCGCTCGTGCGTGGGCTGCTGGTCAGGGGCTGGTTCTGTAATGAAAAGGAGACAACAGTTAGCTTTACGATTCTGGGAGACCATCTCTTCCCCTTCCTCGGGCTTTCACGCGGCTTATACTGGCGTGGGGCGATGACTCTCAGCTGTGACAATCGCCCGTGATGAGCGGGTGCAGGTCCTCGTGTTTCCGGGCAACGAGGATGAGCTAGGGACGCTAGTTCACACTCCCCCTAAGCCGTTGTCCTGGTTCGGTTGGAGTAGATACGTTGTTAACAAGGGGGTATTTGGGGGTGGGTGGGGATTACGTGACAACTGCAGACCTGCAAAAGCTGACCAGCTCCGAGCAGGCCATCGGCATGGCATGGGCTGATACGGCGCGGGTGGCGGTGGCGGACACGAAGTGAAGTCCGGAGTGAGAGGAACACATAGGTGCAATCTGGCGTTGGTGTCTTAGCCCGGGACATCCCATTGCAAGGCGCGTGATCCGTTGGAGGAGTGAATTGAGGCCAAGGAGGAATACGAAGCTCCAGGATGCCCACTAACCGCCAGAGATTTCCTTCTCACTGGTGGCATAATTTTTCTCGGCGGGTCAGATTCTGCTAATAAATATACGGGATGTCCTGCACCGCCTGGATTGAGAAGGACTCTCCCAAAATCCCACGTCGGAGGCGTACGGTTTGCGCAGAAGGGCATCATGAAAAACGGGGCGCGCAGAGGAACGGCGGCTGACGTGAGCGCGCGCTTAAATACCTGGAATGCCTTTCCGCCTCGGAGTTCCAGCCACTCGCTCGGCTGCCCTTCCTGGTCAGATTGTAGAGGGGCGGCTATCGCGGGAAGTTAGGGGGAAAAAAACAGCGATAATACCCCGCCAACCTAGAAAAGGCTCGTACCTGGGTCTTCGTTGCTGGGGGCTCGGGGCGGAGTGCACTGCGCTCCACTTTTTTTTTTTTTTTTTCCTGGGGCTTGAGAGGAAACACCAGTCTACTTGAAACCCAGGTACTTCGCCATCGCAGGACGCTAGGTGACATTTGCGAGGGTTGGCGGTGAGTCCAGCCCTCCGTAGTTCCAGCAGCACCCCCCGCAGACGGTGTAGGTGGTCCTCCCAACGTTCCGAATGGATCACCACGTCGTCCAGGTACGCAGCGGCATACTGTTGGTGCGGCCGTAACAGGACATCCATCATCCGTTGGAACGTGGCTGGGGCTCCATGTAGGCCGAACGGAAGGGTCCGGTACTGCCAATGGCCACTAGGAGTAGAGAAAGCCGTTTTAGGTTTCGCATTTTCGGAGAGGGGTACCTGCCAGTATCCCTTCGTGATGTCCAGAGTGGAGATGTACCGGGCCCTTCCCAGACGATCCAGGAGCTCATCCACCCGTGACATTGGGTAGCCGTCGAACTCCGAGACTTCGTTAAGGCGGCGGAAATCATTGCAGAAGCGGAGGGTGCCGTCTGGTTTAGGAACCAGAACAATTGGGCTGGACCATGGGCTGCGCGATGGTTCAATCACCCCTAACTTCAACATCTGCTGGATTTCCGTCTCAATAGCCTGCCGACGAGCTTCCGGGATCCGATAGGGCCGTTGCTTAACAATGACCCCTGGGGGTGTCCGGATGTCATGCCGGAGCACCTGGGTCTGCCCGGGCGTTGTGGAGAACACGTCGGAGAACTGACCGATCAGATGGTGTAGGTCAGTTTTCTGGGTCGCGGAGAGGTGGGGGTTAACCTCCACAACCACGGGCTCCGTGGTGGCAAGAGCGGCGAGTTGGTCCCTGGTCCCTATCCATTTTTTCAGCAGGTTTATATGATATAGTTGGTTCGGTTTTCGCCAGCCCGGTTGTCTCACCCGGTATGTCACCGGGCCAATTTTTTCTAACACCGTGTACGGACCCTGCCAGGTTGCAAGGAACTTGCAGGCGGAGTTGGGGACCAGGACCATCACTCGATCCCCGGCTTGGAACTCCCGCGGTTGGGCGGCCCGGTTATAATAGCGTTGTTGGGTTCGTTGAGATGCGGCGAGGTGCTCCCGGACTAACGGCATCACTCGCTCGATCCTGTCCCTCATCCCGATGACGTGCTCGATGACGGATCGCTGGGGCGTGGGCTGCTGTTGTTCCCAAGCCTCCTTCGCCACATCGAGCAACCCTCGGGGCTGTCGGCCGAAAAGGAGCTTGAACGGGGTAAAGCCAGTGGACGCCTGAGGGACCTCCCGTATCCCGAAGAGTACATACGGCAGCATCAGATCCCAGTCCCGCTTGTCCTCTGCTACCACGCGTCTCAACATCCGCTTCAGGGTCTGGTTGAACCGTTCGACGAGCCCATCCGTCTGGGGATGGTATACGGAGGTCCGTAACTGCTTCACCCGGAGCAGCCGGCAGAGGTCAGCCATTAGCCGGGACATGAACGGAGTTCCCTGATCGGTCAGGATCTTTTCACAGCCTGGGATGCCGACTCGGCTGGAGAGCAGGAACAGTTCCTGGGAGATGGCTTTGGCGGTGGCTTTTCGGAGGGGCACTGCCTCAGGGTACCAGGTTGCATAGTCGACGATCACCAGGATGTGTTCATTTCCCCGGGCAGACTTAGGCAACGGCCCTACAAGGTTCATCCCGATGCGCTCGAAGGGCACCTTTATGATGGGCAGCGGTATTAGTGGGCTGGGGGTAGGTGGCCTGGGGTTGGTCTTCTGGCACGTGGGACAGGCTTGGCAGAACAGTTTGACTTCGGCGTCCAGCCCGGGCCAGTGAAATCGGTCACGGACTCGCTGTATGGTATTGGCCGCCCCAAGATGTCCCGCGAGCGGATGGGCGTGAGCCAACTCCAACACCGTTTCCGTCTTCGTGCGGGGCACTACGAGTAGCCGTTTTTCCTCCCCCCTTCGCTGGGCGACACAGTATAGCAGGCCGTTCTCGACGATAAAGTGTGGGAGAGGATGGGGTCCCGGCCGGGTCTCCGTGCCCTCTATTGAGCATACTTGCGTCCAGCAATGCTTCAGCCGGTCATCCTCGCGCTGCGCGCGGCCGAACGAGCCCCCTCCTTTTACCTGCTGGAAAACATCATAGTACAGGTTAGCGTTCTCGGGGGGGGGACTCACCATCTCTCCCACTGTCCGAGGCCAAGAGGACGGGGCGCCGACGAGGCCCTTTCGCCGGACGCCGCGTTTGGCGGCTCCCCTGCGGGCTGGCAGGCTGCGCTGCGGCGGTCAACAGGCGGTCAAATCCTGGCCAGTCTCTTCCCAGGAGGACGGGCACGGGGAGGTCCTTTACCACCCCGACTTCAACCGGCCAGGCCCCCGGGGCGGCGGAGATCGTAACGCGGCGGACCGGCACCTGTCGCGTGTCCCCGTGCACACACGTTATGGGTAAGACCGACCTCGTTTCGTTGCGGGGTGGAAGGAGGTGAGCTTGAATAAGGCTGACCGAGCTGCCCGAGTCCAGCAGCGCCCGACACGGCCGACCGTTTACCTCGACCCTGACTTCCGGGGCTCCCGCTGGCAGGTCCCGATGTACTATGCACCCGGCCAGCCATGTCCGTGCGGGAGTGGAGGTGACTTCGGTCGGCATGGGCTCATCCCGCGGAGTGGGAGCCGCCGGCCTGCTTACTGGTCGGGAGATGCCCTCCGGCGCGCGTTGCTCCTGGGCCACCCTCCGGGGAAAAGGCGGCACTCGCTCCCCAGACTCCCGCCGGTGTGCCGCCTCCGCCAGCTCCATTGCCTCCACGAGCTCCAGGGTTGTAGCGGGGTTCCGCATCCCCACGGCTTGGCAGTGGGTTCGTGGTAGGGCCCTGAGGAGTCGATCAATCACCACGCGTTCCGATACTTGGGCGGCCGTTGGATCCCCATCTAACAGCCAGTGTTGCGCGAGACGAGACAGCTCGGTGGCCTGGGCACGGGCTGGCAAGCGGGGTTGATAGACCCAGTCATGGAAGTATTGGGCCGCGCATACCGGAGACAGCCCCAGCCGGGCCATAATTTCCCTCTTCACTTCCTCGTATTGCGTGGCCACCGGGGTCGGTAAACTGAAGAAGGCTCGCTGGGCTTCCCCAGTCAAGAGGGGTGCCAGCGCTCGTGCCCAGTCGTCGCGAGCCCAGCCCTCCGTCGTGGCGGTGTTCTCAAACATCTGCAGGTAGACTTCTACATCATCATGGGCGGTCATTTTGGGCAACAGCTGGGCCGCCTGTACCCGGGGATCTGGTACCGGTACGCGCTGGCGGGCGCCGGCACGGAGGGCGGCAACCTCCTGCTCAGTTTCCCCTGTCGAGTGGCGAGATGCTCCACTATTTGCTGCTGGCGGATGCTGACCTCCGCCAGCCGTTGGAGAATTTCATCCATGCTGTGGGGGAGGAGTAGCCGCCTGGGAGGGGAAACACAAGAGAGAGAATAAATGGACAGAGATCACTTGTCGGTGTATCCTCCACCACTTATACCTGCATTCTCCACCAGTGTAACGGGGTGAAGAATCACAAGACAAGGAAATCTCAATCAATACCCCGGAGGGTGGATTTATTAACAGGGATGTGCTCAAGGATTGCGCTGTGTACTGCGGGGTGAGCGAGGCTTCTCGGCGGAGTCGGTGCTTCTCCGTGAGCGTGATCCAGTGTCAGTGAGTCCGTGCGGCGCTCGTGCGTGGGCTGCTTGGTCACGGGCTGGTTTCTGTAATGCAAAGGAGACAACACGTTAGCTTTCCGCTTCTGGGAGACCATCTCTTCCTCCCTTCCTCGGGCTTCACGCGGCTTATCTGGCCGCGGGCTGATGACTCTCAGCTGTGACCAATCAGCCCGTGATGAGCGGGTGCAGGTGTTCCTCGTCCGTTTCCAGGGCAACGCTGATGTGAGCTCGGGACGCTCGTCACACTATATACATATATATATATACAATCTGAGCTACACTGGTTTGATATGTTTTCAAAGTATGTTGCAGACATAAATTAGATGTACCAGATGTGCCACAACTCAGAGCTGGCCCAAGGCATAAGCGAACTAAGCGGCTGCTTAGAGCCCCGTGGCCAACAGGGGGCCCCCAAGAGTATATGAAATGGCTTGATTTTTTTCGAAACATCTATTTACACAAAATGCAAATAGCCCACCTTGTTTGCAGTGGGATTCGGCTTGTCAACAATACAAAAGACAGTTGACAATCGTTAGTTCCAGTGGCGCAGATGGTAAAATGTGTGACTTACTCATTTTGATGCTGGTGGCATCCATTTAATCATTGAATAAAAATTAAAAATTTACACTAATAAGTTAATGCATCCTGTTTATAATGTGTACTATATATGAGGTGAGAATAATTTGCAATAATTAGTATAAATAGCAGAAAATCCTGCTATTTTAACAATATAATCTATCGCTATTAATCTTAGTGTAAATAGCCGCTGCTGATTTATTTTTTATTTTTACATTTTTGTTGGTAATATATTGTGTCAATGGCAATGGTAATTATACAAAAACACAATATTAAATAATTCAATAATCTATACATGTCATCGTAACATTTCCATTGCCATGCAGAATCAGATCAGAATCAGATCAGAGGTGTTTACTGTAGGTTAGTCAGAATCCGCTCTGAACTAATTGTTTTCGCAAGTTTACGGAGTTCTACGCACTCCCAGATCTTCCCATTATAACAAGAAAAAAGTTTTCTCACATAATCCATTTAAATTTTAAAGAAAAGTTGTTAGTCTGTTTCAGGGATGGTAAATAACGTGAGTGAAAAAATTACGTGAGTGAATCCACTAAATTGTTCCGTGAGTCATTGCTATGATTGACAGTGATAAATATTGTAGCAATGGACGGAATTAATTATCTGACAAGCCGGTCAAAATAGAGCTGTGCATTAATGCAGAATAAATTCAGAAGCACGTGGGGCTGATATGATATATCATATATATATAGATTATATATAATAAGCTTCTTACCGTAATGTAAAATCCTAATGTATTATATTAATTATTTTACCATATAATTAATTATTAAATTCATACTTAGGACAGTAAAGTAATTAAAATTGGTATACTAATAATTTATATAAAGCCAAAAGCAGATGTCACAAAAAAAAATAGGGCGATGAAATGGCAACTGAGCTGATGAGTGATCCTCGCTGCTATCTACTGGTTATAATGGTAAGTTATAAAGTCTTTGTTTTTGGCCATTTCATTTTCATCTTCATGAATGAAAAGTGAATATTTGAAATTAATTTTACTGCACAACTGTAGAGTTAAAAAATAATATAGGCTTTAAAATATTTTAAGTGTTTTAAAAATGTACACTATAGACAAACAGTGGGTAAAGGGCAGCGTGTATTTTTTTTTTGTGTGTGTTATACATTAATGTATCTCACTCTAGCCAGGCAACCAATGTTGGCAACCCTGATATATTATAATATAAACTTTTACTTAGCTAATTTTAGATAAAAAATGTTGTCTTTTGTGTAAAAATAACTTTCCCGGGTATATATATTTTTGTAATAAATAATTTCTGTTTCATAAACTTGGTACTAATAACAGCTTAAAATGATTTACCTTTGCCTACCTTTGGTGTTTTTGCTAGTATATTTCAATATCATTATGCCTCAATTAGTTAGTTATAGATTAAGAGTTGTTGTTTTTTTTGTAGAGATGGCTTGCTGCTGTGTATAATAATTATGTTGTTTGTTGTTTATGTAATTTATTGTTAAAATAACATTATTTTCTGTAAATGCATTGTCTGCTGGTTTATTTAGCTACTTTTCAGTACACCACATTAAGTAGGCCACTTAGTACTGTAAGACTGAATGGTGCAAATTAACTCCTGACCACTCTTGTGGGTTTGCTACAGTTACAATTAAAAATCACAGAAGGGTAAAATCATTGGTATAATGTAAGCAACACAGCTACAACACATAAAAATGATAATGGGTGAGTTAGAATTATAGTGTGTGAATAATCAAGCATTGACAATAACGTCTCCAGGTTAGGAATGTAACCATGGTTCCCCGAGGGAATGAGACGCTGCATCGGAAACGCTTTGGGAACGCCCTCAGTGTGAACATGCTCTGAATCACATGTGTAATTAGTCCAATGGAAGGGCGAGATGTCATAGGCGGGTGACGTAGCGACCATGAAGCTATAAAAGCACGTGCGGTGGAACCAGCGTCAGCTTCTAGGAATGAAGCAAGCGCTCACAGGGATGCCAGAAGTATGGCACTGAGACACAGCGTCTCGTTCCCTCTGTGAACCATGGTTACATACGTAACCTGGAGACGTTCACCTTCAGGAACTCGAGCTGCGTCGGAAACGCTTTGGGAACGAGTATGCCCACGCGGCCAGACTTACCAATCCCTGTCTATTGTGGAAGAAGCAACAAGATAAGGCAGAGAAAGAGCCAGGAGTGGCGCAGAAAACCCCAGAATGCAGGAAGACACCTGACAAAAGTAGGCGGGACAATCCCGCAGCGTCCCGGGAATAAACCGGTAAGCTTTTGCCCCAAAAGCAAACTCGGAAACTTCATCCTTCTTTGGGACGATGAGTACCGGCTGTAGAATCCAAAGGTCTGTCGAGAGAGAAGGGGGACACCTCGAGGCACTCCTTCCCAGAGGGGAGTTACTTCTTGTTTCTCGAGATGAGTAATGACTAATGGAGGATCTCGGTTATCAGCACGGCTAGGTCGGGCCCTGGAAGCGGCAGACCAGCAGGGGAACGGCCAAAACTAGCTCCCTAGAAAACCTCCAAAGAGTTAGCGAGCCTCTTAGTACTGCTACGTTTCTGGGCCGGTGACTGAGAGAAGCACACGCCGAAGACCGCTGCACCCTAAAACACCGTAGGTGGCAGGGTTGGCAGATCGATCTCCTTAGGGCAATAAGGAGAGACTGCACCAAATAAAGAGGTGTACACCGCTCTTCCCCAGAGGGGGCCGGCCCTCAGAAATCCTGGGCCTTAGGCGTCAGGACATTTTAGCTGAAGACTATCCAGTGGGAATGATGGTCTGCAGATCCACCTTCCGCTAGAAGCCTTCGGCCCGGGAGCACCACTCTGACTCTAAATTCTGAGGAGTACGAGAAGTGACGCTCCCTATATGAGGAGCTGGGAACAAAGGGTGGTGGGGCTGACTCCGCACAGCTGCCCCTGTGACCACCTCAACCTCCTCTTACTCTAGAAATTTCTATCCCAAGAGCCCCTGTATTTCTAACTTCTCATAATCTGATAAATACCTCATTTAATTCCTCAGAATTAAATGCAGCCAAACAACCAGACGAGTAAACACAGTCTGGTGTGATAAGATTCACATCAAAAACTGAAAATGATGCAATACACCCGTTGCCTCGGCAGCGCGCGAGCCGCTTGGTCACACAAACAATATCAATCTCCTTCGAAAAAAATAGCTACAGCAGCAGAGCTCTCACTCAGAGGGGGAAGAAACCGCAGCGCGGGCTTCCGAGCCTCGAGAGAGTGTGCTGGATCTAGGGAGTGCAGGCGGATAAAGGGCGAGCCGTCTCCAACCCATCCGCTAGATCCACGTGCGATCCCCGCAATCTGAATCGTCGCTGTGCCTCAGCAATAGCGGGACCGAACCGCAAGCTCGCAAGCATGGACATACTTCTCAGAGCGTGCCCAGCAGGAGCGGAGTGTTCAGCGGGGAGAAGCACAATCAGCTTATTTCCGAGAGCTGACTGCGGAGGAAGACGTCGAGCCCTCTCACCGGGGGGAAAGAACCACAGCGGGCTTCCGAACCCCGAGAGCAAGCGGTGGATCTGGTGGGTGAGGAAGAAGATAGGGACTCGCCCGTCTACATTCCCTCCAACGGATCCATAGGCGAACCCCATGAGCACAGCTGCCGCTCCGCCTCGGCGAAACGGGGCCGACGCCGCGAGAAACGCCGGTGAAGGCTCCCTCCTCAAAGAGAGCCCTCCGAGAGCGAAGCAAGGCAGTAACAAACGCTCGCAAGAGAGCTGACTCTGCGTGCTTCGCTCCCAAGCAGACAACACACAAACTGTGTGTGTCCCCACCCGAAATATAGTGCGGGCAGGGAGGAATACACAGCCTGAAACGCTGCCTGCTCTTGCCCAAATGCTTCTATTGGCTGAAGCTTGGCATAATGGAGCTTATAAGTGGACAAACAACACTAAATAAGACTCACAAACAGAAAGCGACTGATATACACACACAGAGTGCTTGCTGAATGACAAAAAGCTGACACCATTTCCACCGCACATGCTTTTATAGCTTCCTGGTCGCAACGTCACCCGCCCATGACGTCTTGCCCATCTATTGGACTGATTTCATATGTGATTCAGAGCATGGTCACACTGGGGGTGTTCCCAAAGCGTTTCCGACGCAGCTTGAGTTCCTGAAGGGGAATCAGTCGTAATGGCGACACCGAGGTCCCCCCAAATAAAATTCTGCTTAGGGCCCCATAAAGGCTTGGGCCGGCCCTGGCCACACTCCATGTGAACCAATAAACACTTCTGAATGAGAACAAAGCCTTTTTTTATTATTAAAAAAAATCACACTGTTTCATATTCACAAAGAACACACTAAATCTCACACCTCATTTTATGAGCTCATGAATAACACAAATAGTTGACCCTGTCCTCCTGTGACAAAGGAACCTTTCAAGAACATATAAAGATAAGGTGACTTTCTATTGACTTTCTAATGCATGTTTATAAAATGGACAATTTTGGTCCTTGATTATGATTGGCTGAATCTTTCTGCATTGTTCTTAACAAAGCCCCTTTAACTGGTCTAAAATCCCAGTAAACCATAGATTCTTACCACATGGACTTATTGATTTATTTTCTCACAGTACACTTTTTTTAGGATGACTTCCTTTGGTGGTGTCATGCTTTTTTCCTATGAAACTGGGTTTTTTGCATTTGTACATCAAGCACTGTGACCCCCTGCATCTAAAGGTAATTTAAATGAAGGAAATGAGAAAGCGAAGGCTGGATAGCATTTTAACAAGCAAGAAAGAAATAATGGAATTCTTTGTTCTTAACTGCCTCATATTAAGTCCTTGTGAGAAATGACTCCATCTAACTACAAACCACATTTTAACAACAACAAATAGATCTTTAGTAATGAGAAAAGAATTAAAGCTTTGGAAAATGTAATCCACATAATGTGTGAAAATAATCCTAAGAGTGGCCATGCTGAGAGAGAATTTAAACTTGTTTTGTGCCTATCACAGGTAGTAAAGGGCTTGAGGACTGTTTGTGTAGTGCTATCAGTCTTGTCATTTTTATTTATTTATTAATTTAGTCATTTAGAAGACGCTTTTATCCAAAGCGACTTACAAATGAGGACAATAAAAGCAGTCAAATCTAACAAAAGAGCAACAATATATAAGTGCAAATGACAAGTCTCGATTAGCCTAACGCAGTACACGTGCAAGGGTAATATATATATATATATAATATATATATACACATACAAATACATACAGACATGCATACACACATACATATACACACACACAAAGAAAATCAAGTAGATAGAATAGAAAAAATAGAAAGCTAGTGATATTTTTTTTTTTTTTTTTTAATAAAAAAAATAAAAAAAGAAGATAAATGTAGATAAAGTAGAAATAGAAAAATAGAATAGAAAGTGCTAGAGTACGTCGAGTCTAGAGGTTGTCAAAATTTTTGACAATTTTGTAATCCATGGGCTCCAATGTTAGTATGGTAGTATCATATCAGTTAGGTTACATAGTAATATATCCATATTTAGACACTAACTTTTGTCATTTAATACTGTGAACAAAATTTTGATTTTGTGTTTTGTGTTATGCAAGATACAAAATATTATATTTGATAAGCTTGGCACAGTATTTTGAATTTCATTTGTATCTGTTTAACTGAAACATTTTATATTTTTTTGATTTTATAAACATCTTTATGTATTTTTGTCTATTTATGTCTGTGGTGAAATTGCACAGGCAATATACATTGTGACAAAAAAAGGGAAAACTGTTGGTTGGGAAATTGGGAAAAGCAGTTTATAAATGGAAAACTTAGAGTTAAACAAGCTTGTTGGCTGCTGATTAGTTCTGATTTCCTCACTGTTGATATGCATTGCATTGCACAGGCAGTATCCTAGCTAACAAAGAAACAACTGAAGTTGTTGATACAGGAAATCAGCAGCTTGACTATACTTTGAAAATACTTAAATGTTTTTAAATAATACAAATTACATTAGTATTTTGCATTTCAAATACACATATCTGATATACTGCCCATCCCATATTGTAGACAATGTAATTTATAGTATGTATCATGGTTTACTACAGCACTCAAAATATGGTTAAACTACAGAAGTTTGCTGATAAAGGACAATACATAAACATTTACTACAATTTTTACATCCTCTTTTGTTTTCATTGTGCCACCTCTTTTCTATGTCCTTTTGTTTTCTACTTTGGCTCTGTACTCTTTTTTATGTGTATGAGCCTTTCTGGAGATGGGAAGAGAAAAGCAGCCATGCGTAGAATTGGCTCATCATGGAAAAGCACCTCTTATATCACAAACTGCTTTTAAAAAGAGACACATTTATACATACATTTGCTATCCTGAGAAATCCTATTACACAGGAAGAGCTTGCCCAATAGTAAAGAGCTTGTCAGTTCCATCTTGGAAATGCTTTCCTCAATATGGTGCACTTGTTGTAACCTCTCTTTTCCAAAGTCCTCCCATAATGTGGCTAAACCAGACAGGTTCATCAATCTTTTGTGAGCATGAAATGCCCTTTTCAACCCATACTTTCCCTAGGAAGAGCTCCTTCTGTGAATTGATGTGCTTTCGTATCACAAATTACATTTTACTGTATGTCTCTGTAGCACATATCTGCAATCAAACAAACTTTTGTTGTAATACTGTAGTTGAAATTCTACCAATTATCTGTCAAAGAGTAGCACGCCGTTCATAGCAGTAAATGATGGTGTTTTGAAGAAGCTAGAAGGTTCATCTTTGAACTCTTTTTTTCTCATATAATGGACACTAAGCACAGAGTGGTACTGGTCCTCTGTGCTGATGAAACATATCAGTGGTTCATCTCAGTGCGTTTACACCATTTTGCAATGTAACAATACGTCATTCATATAGGTATTCATAAGTAAAGTGTTGTATCACATTTTTAAAACATTTGTACATCACCATATGGATATCTTCTTTATTTATGTAACCCTAGATACATATGCTACAAATCCCTTTGCAATTCATGGAATATGTAAGCATATTTTATTGCATAAAGAAGTTTGTTAGGTTTAAAATTAATGAATTAGTTTTTTTTTTTTTTTTTTTTCAAAAATAAATAAGCAAATATAAATATAAAAAAGGCTCAGTATGCTTATGGAGAAAATATATTTTCCACTCAGAAATGCCAGCCCTTGAGCAGCATTTTGGTTCTACTGGGAAGGTCAAGGTATAGCTTCCTCATTTCAAGACCGGCTTGGGGAGTAAATACATTTTCATAAAATCTATATTTAAGACTAATGGCTCAATTTTACTGCAAGATCTTGAGATCCCATTTTGCTCCAGCGGAGGGAGAATGCAATGAGAACTTTAAAGAGAATGGATATGAGGCTCAATGAGATAGGATCGCTTGGGGGAGTTTTGTAGAGCTAATGATATGTCACCTTCATCTGCTGTGCTGACAAATTTTACTAAGCCCTATTCGGACGGGACTAGTTTTACAGGGGGTCGTTAGAGAAATTTGTGTTTCACAGTCGTACTTGGTGATTTTAATCCCGTCCGAATCTGCCACATCTGTGCTTTTCTCACTCAACCTCTGTAATAATTCCAGAGCAAAGTACATACTGTTTTTCAGCAAACTCAGTGATCCTCTGAGAACACTAATCCCGTCCGAATGCGAATGTCTGTGATTGCCGGTGATATTTTTTTTTCACAACGCGTATTCCTTATGTGTTTTGGCCAACGTGAATTACCGTAGATGCTCTTATCGCACGCATGTTTGATATATTTGCTTCCCGGCAAAGAAATAATAAAAAAATAACAATAATAAAATCAAGAGCCAGATCACGTAAACTGTTAAAGGGGTCATATGATGCGATTTCAATTTTTCCTTTCTCTTTAGAGTGTTACAAGCTCTTGGTGCATAAAGAAGATCTGTAAAGTTGCAAAGACTAAAGTCTCAAATCCAAAGAGATATTCTTTATAAAAGTTAAGAGTCAGCCACACCTACCTAAAATGGCTCGTTCTAACACACCCCCAACATATCTACGTCACTATCTGAAGTTTCATTAACGCCGCCCAAATGTTCAAAACAAAGAAAGAAGGCGTAATTTTATTATCGATGTCGTATGTTTGCCGCCGCCGCCATGTCGGAAGGCACATGTGTGCGCTTCGGTTGTGAAAGCTAAACTATTTTGTTTGGCCTTCCAAAAAGAGGACGATATTCGCTTTGTCATGCTGGAGTTGATCCTTGCTGGTCGCTGAGGAAATACTACAATTTTGCTGTGGATCGCCGGATCGGCTTTCCCGTGGACGAAGCGGAGTCCAGCCGGGGTCGTCACATGTGGTTGCCGCAGGCAGGGCATCATCACAGTATGGTAGGGACGTAACATTTCCGTCACACACACTTGAGGCATTCGGCCAATCACAACAAACTGGATAGCTGGCCAATCACAGCACAAACCTCGCTTTTTCAGACCGATGAGCTTTGTAAAAATTGACGTGTTTCAGAAAGGCGAGGCATAAGGAAGAAAACAATAATGTACAGTATGTGGAACTAATGTGTTTTTTTACCTTAAACCGCATAAACAAATTTCATTAAACCAAATACACAAAATAATGTTATTTTAGCAGCATCATATGACACCTTTAAAATCGGTATTGTAATATCAGCGTCAGGTAAGATTACTCACGTTCATTTCTGCATTCAGTTGCATATTTTTTTAATTACATATGTAACTTTATGAAAATTAAACATGGGTTTACTACAACTAAATAAATAAATAAATAAATAAAATAGTTAAACTAAAAGTAAACCACACATTAACATGGTTTGCTTTACATGTCATTTGTTCACCATGGTATTTGTGTGATTATACTAATGGTAATCAATCCGAATGACTATACGCAATGCACGCATGCAGAGCGCGTGATCTCTGAAACACCCAGATGTACAAAACAGACCCTCCCACCTCTGTAATAAACACGGAGATGTTAGTCCCATCTGAATTGGTACATGAAAATCACAGATGTCAGGTGACAAGAACCGAAACTCAAACGTAGTTTAGAAAACTAGTCCTGTCTGAATAGGGCTTAAGTGAAACCTTGCTAGGTACTGTTATATGCTACAAGGAGGGGGTGAAATCTATGTGGTTCATGTCAGGTTTTAAATACTGAGCAGTCAAAACACTTAATATAATTACAGCTATTGTTCTTCTGTTAAAATAAAAGGAGATTTTCATAAACAAATCCTTCAGCTTGAAACAACCCTGATTAGACACAGCAACAGCAAGATGTTATCTAGATTTTTACAAAATCTAAATGATAGAGTGTTATGTTTTTCAGGGTATTGCTAGGTTACTGAGTTGTTCTGAGTGGATATTAGCATTTTGCTACTCAGTTGCTAGATAAGTTCTGAACATAAAAAAGGAATGAAGGAAAAGCACATAAACTAGGCAATAAACAATTTAAAGCAATTATGCATGCATTCATGCCACAATGCATGAGGGGTGTCTGGCTAGGCCCCATGCTTTACTGACTCAGTAACCGAGAACGTCAGGAACCAAAAAAACCAAACCTATGACTGATTAGATCCCCCATATATATACACACACACACACACATACACACACACAGAGTCCAGGCATATGCAAAGTATTCTAGCTTCTTGTGGTCTGCTCATTGACAATTTATTGGCCATTTTTGTATTCCTTGTTGGGTTCCTAAAACACTGTAGACAGGCCACAATTCACTGTTAGTGAATTATCCTCTAACTGTTTCTCTTTTTTCTTCCACATACAAACACGTTGTGACCCCACTAGAAGGTCTTATCAGATGCTAGAACTCCTTGACTGAATAACAAGTGCAGAACATGATACACAGTGGTAAATTGGACTATTTCCCTTTTGAAGTATGAAAAGATATGATTTAATCTGCTCAGATGTGCCGTCCTCAGACATGACATTGCTTGTGTGATTGTTACAATGTCCTTTGTCCCTGTAAATGAAAGGACAAAACAGTTTAGCGACAAAAGCAGCGAGACCACAGAGCAAATCCAATCTCACGCTGATAAATGTGAAGCAAAGATGAATGAATGATCACTCATTTTGCACACTTAATCATAATAAATCAAATTATGCAGGATGACAAAAGTTTAATTTAACAAGAAAAAGAGAAAAGCAGATGAAAAAAATAATATTAAATAAATAACTCATGTACAGTACATTAACGTTCATAGGCATGCATGGGTTCAAATACTTTTAGTTCATTCTGTTTTTGATGTTGTTTTTGTTGCCACTTTTGGTAACTTGTTATATAATGTTTATAATTAAATCTGAAATGTTTTCATTTTGTTTTTTTCTTTGAATCCGTGCATGTTTACTCAAATAGTGTTTCAGTAGTTCAACACACATCTCTAAATTGTCATACAGCTTTGTTTGTGAATAGTCAGGGATTAGAAAAAAGTTACAAAGATTACAAAAATGTGTATGTTTTTTATAGTTATGAATAATACAGCTGCTCTGTCAGTAGAAAACTAATAAAATCTAAATATGGTCGAAGTGCAACAAAGAGAAAACTAATCAATGGTGACTAAATAAATTAAATCTATATAACAACACTAGTTAAACAGCTAGAATGAATATAGCCATCAAAATATTGTGTCGATGAACACACATGAAGACAACGAAGATGAAGATAAACATCTTCTATGTCTTTAATAAATCCACTGATAAGTAATCCACATAAAGGAAGGCTGGAGACACACGTACCTAGCAAGACCCGACAAACTCAAACTGAACAGATAGAACTTAAGTACACAGGAAAATGAGGGACTAATGATTAAATCAACTAGACGCAGGTGAACTATCTATGTAATCAAGGGGAGACAGAAACTTGTCACTACTGAACTAAGGCTGCGTTCCAGTTCATTTATTTATGCCCTTCACTCGCAAACTTCCCTCCGTCTCATTTACTCAGATGTACGTCATTGATTATGTTGCATGAGTGCCCACTACTGGCGGTACCCTTGCAATAGGCTGAATTGGAACGTCCTAAGCCCTTGATCACTTAGAATCCGCTATGGAGTTGGTTTAGTGTTTAAATTTTTTCCCTTACGAATTTGTTTGGTGCAGCATTCTATATGTATATAGGTATGCTTGGGCTGTTATAATGTTTTTTTAATATCATGTATTATAGAGTTGTTTGGGGTGGGGATAAATTAAACACCATCTGCGATGACGTCACAATCATGTTGCATTGTGGTCTATAAAGTGGCCTGAAGTGTGCATATGAAGCAGACTCACTCGCTCTGTCAAAATTGAGGGGTTGAGTGTCTGTCCATATAAACATCCCTTGTTCGCTTCACGAAGTGGAACGCACTTCAAAATGTCAGCGGGGATTATCCCGAGGGGAAGTGCTTAGGGAAGTTCACGAGTGCATGTCTAAAAGTGGAGTGGAACACAGGCCGAAACAAGGCAAGAAAACAGAGAAACACTGAAAACACAGAAACAAGGTCCATACTGGTGACAATGGCTAAACGGCTATTGTTATTATTTATTTTTTAAATAAATAATAATATTTATTATTTATTAATAGTTAGCAAATACGGCAGCATCATTTTTTTTTTCAATTGTCAGAGGCTTTTCACGATATTTAATTGTTATAAAGTGCACACATACAGTATTTTCTATTATTTTAGAATTATAATGTTTATTTAAACGTAATAGTTATCATCCTTGGTGTGAATTGGCCTTTACACCTAACCTAGTCTTACAAGAATTTGTATACATTAGCGATTTCCAATATATGAAATGTAATTTGTACAAGATAAAATGTCACCATGAAGGTCCTAAACCTAATCCTTAGGCTGGTGTGAACAGATCTACGAAAATAGAATGTTCTCTTGTCTGTTCTATTAGGACCCAGCAGGTCCACAGAGTGACCCCTTCTGGTTTCAGTAACTCTTCCTCCAGATGCAACCCAGGAGGTCTTTGATTTAGGTTGTGCCCAGTTGATAGCTGCTGGCTAAAAATACACCCCTGACCCCTATTTAAATCAGTATAGGTTATGAAAAAAGCTGCACCTTCCACATGAACTCTCCAATATTACCAAGATGGATAGAAACATGTGCTATACAGCTACAGTGGCATGCTCCAGGTGCACTGTTTTCTGGGTAACCGATCACAAACAAATACAGAATGAATCTGATGTGATAAAGTCACTCCACCTTATTATTACTTCAAATTAAAGCAAGTAATGCATTTTGGAGACAAACAAGATATCTCTTAATATATCAAGATATATCTAGCCTTCTTCAGTGATTTTTGTTTATATTCATTAAATGTATAAATTTCCAGTGCATTTTTTTAAGTATGAAGTTGTTTATTTACCATCAACTGCAGAACAGAATATTCCTCGATGTTCAGAATCCAAGATTCCATCAACACATACCGAACATTCAGGAGCATTAAAAAAACTTAACTTAGCTATTATAAAAGTAGCTATAATTCTGTCACGTATCCGGTCCATGAACTTCCGTCTGCCAGCCATCAGAGGTCACCCTTCCCATTTCATTGACTCTTGCACTACACACTGTTGCATATCACCCCGGATTACATATCCCATCATTCACTGCACTGATTGCACACAGCACTGATTGCACACAGCACTGATTGCACACAGCTGTTATCACTCACACATCCCCTATTTAACTCTCACTCTGATCCCTTTGCACTGCAGAGTATTGTTTAGCACTTATCAGTTTGATAGCTACACTACAGAGCCCCGTTAACCGCCTTGCCTTGCCTTGCCTTGCCTTGACTTGCCTTGCCTTGCCTTGCCTTGCCTTGCCTCTCGGTTTCTGATCTTTGCCTGTTTTCCTGGATGTCTCGCCCCTGTGATTCTGTCTGCCGATCGTCGACCTACGCTAGCCCTAGGACTATTCTTGTGTTTTGCCCGCCATATACCTGTCTGCCTTTATCTGACCCATGCCTGTTTTATGACCAGTGTTGGGAGTAATGCGTTACAAAAGTAATGTATTACAGTAACGTATTACTTTTTCCTGTAATGCAGTAGTGTAAGGCATTACTAATACATTTTCAGTAATATTTTACTCGGTACATGTTCAGTAACGCTTGCGTTACAACAAACTTTTCGCCCGCAAGACATTAACAAATAAAAAAAATCCCGCAAGTAAGTTCTATTTCCTGTTCGTGGTTAGTGAATAGGCACGTGTGGTGT
The DNA here is from genome assembly GCA_018155175.1 of Sinocyclocheilus anophthalmus. Classification (NCBI taxonomy): domain Eukaryota; kingdom Metazoa; phylum Chordata; class Actinopteri; order Cypriniformes; family Cyprinidae; genus Sinocyclocheilus; species Sinocyclocheilus anophthalmus. The sequence goes on along the minus strand of JADLZN010005580.1, from coordinate 188,107 downwards.
CATTAATCTCCCTCTCGCTGGTGGAACTTTTTACTTTGTAACGCGGAATGATTTCAGCCTCTGAGCTCGAGGTCAGAGGCTATTGGCCCCGCCCGGTTCGCAGTGGAAAAGCGGCAAATGGATGAAAATGGCAGAAGACAGTACATTCGTGAGATGGACGTACGCGCATTACTTCGATTTTGTCCGAGATAAGGACAAGAAGAACGTTATTGTCAAATGCAACCTTTGTATAAACCCAAGAGAATTATCGACGTCGAGAAATAGCACTAGCAATTTAAAAAAACATCTCGAGCGTTGCCATGCGACCACTCCAGTTACAGAGAAGAGAAAGAAAACAGAGGATGAGAGTGATAAGCCAAAGCAGCAGAAATTAAGTTTCTCTTGGTCTGCCATCATGCCACTTGAACCTCGAGAAGTCAGAAGACTTGTGGCAGAGTATGTTGTCGAGGACATGTTACCATTGTCAACGGTGGAATCTCCTGCTTTCAGGAAGCTAATTGGCAAGATCCCTGTGACCAGCAGCAATGACAAGGTAAGCTAACGTTTACATGATGACTAGCTAGAATTCTATATAATCTAGTTCAGGGATGGGATGGGACTATTTTGTTTAAATACCTTTGGAAAAAAAAAATGTATTTTGTATTTAAATGCGTTTAATCTTAGTATTTTCAAACTAAAATACTTTTTTACCAATTAACCTTTTTATTAGACTGCATTAATGGGCAGTATTTTGAGTACATCCATTTGAAATACAAAATACTATTATTTTGTAATAGTATGTTGTATTTAAATGCATTTAATTTTGTATTTATTTTTGTATAGCCTAACTAATACAAGAAATCAGCAGTCTAATAAAGAGGTTGATTGACAAAAAGTATTTTATGTATTTTGAAACTACAAAATAAGATTAAATGTATTTGAAATACAAAATTGTATTTTGTATTTCAAATACATGTATTTGAAATACAAAATTGTATTTTGTATTTCAAATACATGTATTTGAAATACAAAATTGTATTTTGTATTTCAAATACATGTATTTGAAATAATGACCATCCCTGATGTACTTCATATAGATCTGTATGGATCATATAGTTCCTGGAGATACCTTCCTTCAGAGTTCAGTTCCAACCCTGATCACACCTGTTAATTATCAAGTGCTCCTTCAGATCCATATTAGTTGGTTCAGGTGTGTTTGATCAGGGTGGGTGCTGGAACTTTGCGAAAGGTAACTCTCCAGAACAGGGTTGGGGACGGTAGTCACTGGTGCAAGAAAAGTATATATATGAGCAAATGTGGTATAGCCATCAACAGATCCTATATACAGAAGCATAATGCAATGTATAAACTAAATTGTTAGTAGCCTGGATAGGCACCAGTCTATATGCACATTTCGCTTTCTACTGGATGTAACAGTGCATCTGCGGCCTTATACATTTGTCATTTTAGATGTTAAGGTCTAATTTTGTAGTTATTTGTGAAGATACTAACAAAGGTATACAAGAGTCATGTAATGTATACATTATGCGACAGTAATATTGTATGGGATACTTTTAAATAACAGTAACAAGTAATCTGTAATGTATTACAGAATGGAAGTAACTTGCACAACACTGTTTATGACCACGGCTTTATCCCTCTCCCTCCCCTATGTCATTCTCCGTCTAATAAAGCTTTGCATATGGATCCGCACGTCTCGCGTCTTGTCAGACCCGTTACAAATTTGACCACACTGTAAGTATTTAGTTGAGAGAGATGTCTAATGTCACTAAGTGCCTCCAGAAGATCTCAAATATTTTTTAAACATACAAATAATTTGTTTTTAATGAGTATTTTTAACATGCGTTTGGTTTTAATTATGGAACATTTGTTATTTCTAAAGGCATAGTGGAGGCGTACGTTCAGTTAATTTGTTCTTTGGCGCAGACCTGATTGAAGCCCACATTCTGTAATCTTCTGAAAGCCAGTTTTCTGTTCTAACATCTGCTGTACAACTAATGCTCATTAAAGTCACATTTGGGAGATGGATACAATTATGTCATTAACACTCTGTTAGGGATGGTCAGAATTGTTGATTACTGGTTAACTAACAACCTAAAGGAATAGTTCACCAAAAATAAAAAATAATCCAAACCTGCACAACTTTTTTTTTCTGTGGAACATAAACTAAAAATGTTGTTGCAAACAACATTTGACCCCAACAACTTTCATTGTATTGACTGAAAAAAATATTCTTTTTTTTTTTTTTTTTTTTTGTTTTTTTTTTTTTTTTAGGTAAAAACAGAAATCGATACAGGTTTGGAATGTAAATGAAAAGAGTGATTAAATGATGACAGAATTGTTTGGGGGGTAAACTGTCCCTCTAAGATTGACTGGTTAGTTTATATTGATTGATTGAATTAATTTTTTTCAGACTACTGACTCACCAGTTACAACAAATCTTACTATAAAGAGCTGCACTGTAGTGAGAGCATCACTTTAACCTACTGTTGCAACTTTCTGAATGCCTGGCTAAGCAGGACATGACATTTTGTGAAATGTCATGTCCTGTAACCCCCAAGCTAATGCGTATTATACACTTGGAGTGCTGAGCTGCACTGAAATGCAATGAAAAGCAGCTCTTTAACCTCTTGGTGTAAAAAAAAGTGCAGAGTCTTGCACTTCTAACATTAAAACTACTTTCAGAGGTCTCGTTTCAGCTGAACCACCAGCTTTTATTAGTTTCCAGGGTGACACAGGCTCATTGTGTGTTGTACTCCTGTTTCTTTATGGCGCACATCAATTGTAGACCCAGAGTTGAGAAGTTCATAATTAGATGTTGACTAAGAATTAGAGGACACAGGTGTGCTGTTAAACTGTAGCAAGGTCTTAGCCTGCATAAAGGCAGAATTGCTTTGAAAACTAAATGTGACAGTGTTGGCAAGGTTAGAGAACAGTCATTCTCTGTCATGAGACCAGCTTGAGAGAAAAATGATGTATGCTATTTGAAATGAGCAATGACACGCTTTAACATTAAGGCAACTGGAAGTCAATAATCAACAACCACCTTTAGACAATGATGCCAGCATCAGAAGTTAGTAGAATAGTTCAAGTTGTATCAAACCTGGATGCTGTTATTGGAAATATTCCCTGATAACGTGATAAACAGACTGAAATCAGACTTGGCATTATCATATTATTTGAGTTCATTGCTGCATTAGGGGTTTTCAGGATGTTAGATGGGACATAACATAGAAATGTCAATACACGTTATTCAAAGATGATCTACTTTGAACTTGATAACACATTTAAAATGTGAAGTTCATGGTGTGGGATGCAAACAAATTATAATATAATTAGGCAGAAAATGTCCACACATCTGACACGTATATGTACTAAAGCATAGCTCACATGGAATCCACACTTTGATCACATTCTGTTTTGGTTCTGAGATCAATCTGAAACCCCTGAAAGAAACAGAATATGAAAACCAAAAAAACTGTCCAGCTTCTTGACATTATTGATATGTTGCAAGGAATATAAGCATGTTAAAATGCTGCCAGTCATGTATGATGTGGAATAGTCTTATATTCCGTCCCTGAAGCAGAGGGGAAAGCAAATAACTCTTCTCTCCATGATTTGAACGTCATTTGATGAATTGCTCTATTGCCAATATCAACCATAAATGCAAATAAACACATATTTTACGTGAAGTTCCATTTACCACTTGCTGTCCATGGGCAGTTATAGTATGACGTCAGTTGAGCCAGGTACACAGTGCTTAGTTTTATGAATAAATCACAATATTCTGTATAACGAGTCTCATTTGCATAGAAAGGAGGTGTGTTTGCACTGAAAAGAATGACAGTGACTTAATTTAAATATTTCACAGCGCTACTTCAGCACTTTTAGCACCTAGTTAAACTGGATTGCAGGTGTTTAGTGAATAGGAAAGACACAGATTGTGCAGTTATTTAGTGAATTTACCTGTTTTTGTTTTCTATATACCAACATAATATTTAGAACTGTTTTTGTTCCAGGAAAGGTGAATAACCTTGCTATAATCAGCATTTGTGTGTAGTGGAGTTGTAGTTTTAAATGCAGTATGAAATATCTTGAGCTTTGAGATCTTACTGACAGTTGCTGATCTGGTGTAACTGGAAATTACTGTAAAATAATGAAATACTATTGTGCTGACACAGGTCTCTAAGGTTTTCTCGGTAAATATGAATTTTGTATGGAACATTACTTACCTGGAATTAAAAACAACATGCCCATTAGAATGCAGAATGTATTTTTTTTTTTTAAAGGCCAGTGAAGACCTCCTGCTGTAGCGATGATTTTTCACTGAGTTCATGAAACTATATAAAGTAGAGTTGCATGATTTTGTTTAAAAAAAATTTATTGTGACATATTGTTAGAATTGTGATTTAAATATGTGTGCAGGGACATGAACAAATCATTCAAACCAATTCAGACCGTTTTGCCAAAACTGAATCTATGATGATAATGACAGAGGAATAATATATTATTCCTCTGTCATTATCATCATAGATTCAGTTTTGGCAAAACGGTCTGAATTGGTTTGAATGATTTGTTCATGTCCCTGCACACACTGAATCATCTGAAGCAGTTTCTCACTCATCAGAAAGTTTAAAAGGAAATTTCACCCAAAAACAAAAATTCTGTCGTCAATTACTTACCCTCATGTCGTTCATCTTTGTCCATCTTCGGAACAAATTAAGATATTTTTGATTAAATACGAAAGCTTTCTGACCCTGCATAGACAACAAAGCAACTACCACGTTCAAGGCCCAGAAAGGTACCAAGAACATCGACAAAATTGTCCATGTGACATCAGTGGTTCAAACGTAATTTTATGAAGCTACGAGTATATTTTTTGTGTGCAAAGAAAACAAATATTTTATTCAACTTTATTCAACAATTCTTCTCCCAAGCATCTTCAGCCATTATTGAGAGGACCATGACGCTGCTGACGTAGAACAAGCATGCGCTGCGCCTTGTTTACGAGCAGAGGAAAGCACGCATGTGTGTTGTGGTCATCTCAATAAAGGCGGAAGACGTAAATCGCAGTAGAATAATTGTTGACTAAATTTGTTATTTGGACTTTTTGGCGCACCAAAAAATTGGATCATAGCTTTATAAATTACTGTTGAACCACTGGGTCACATGGCCCTTTTTGTTCAAAAAAGTGAATTATATAAGATTATATAACAACTACATCTTAGGGTGGAAAAAAAGTGACAAGGAAAGGACGAGCCAGTCTTTGCATTAGTGATGTCCTGGTGGATGCTGATGTAGACTTTAACTGCTTCATTGCTGAATGTGAAAACAACTGAAAGTTTACATTAACCAGCAGACTGCACGAATGCTGACTGAATTCAGTATGCACGTCAGTTGTCTAAGCTCTTAGAGTTTATTTTTTATTTTATTGAGTAATCTGTGTCCTCTAACAGGTACCCTTCTAAATACTTAAGACTTCGAACCTGCCAAACCTAAACAATCAAGGAGTTTCCTAGACATTAAACCTAAAATATATATGTAAAAGCACTAAATGTCAAAGACAGCCATCTAGTGCATGTTCACATAGATACACAACCTGTAAAAAAGCCTTTTTTTCATCATGATAATCTAGCCACAAAATACACAAATCCTAATAAAAAACACCAGGCCTGTTCTTCGTACGTCGCTAAATCGGTTAGCTGGATTTTATTGTTGATGATTTGGCGTGATCTTGGATTATTTGGTTCTTCAAAGCACATCCTGGACTTGGTGTCATAGTAACAGGTCCGTAAGCTTAAACCTGCTGCTTATTTCATGTAAACAGGATTAGAATGCATCTTTTTAAGCAGAATTGATACCTAAAATATGTCTGCTACCACCGCTACTTTATTACAAGAGTACCCTACTAATCCAGGGACAACAATTTAAAATAATAATCATTTAAAAATTATTTTAAAGATAATATAATAATGTTGTGTATTCTTTAATACTATAGACTGTTTTACTCACTGAAAGATTTATTCGTCATGAAATTATTACTTCATAATGTGTGTAAGACTCGAATAATTCATGTATTCGAGTCTTACACGCATGCTACACAGATAATGTAGAGTCGAGCATTAATCTGAGTGCTGACAGATATTATGGGAGTGGCTTGATGGAGAGCAGGAGATGCAGATAACATGATCTTGACCCTTTAGAAACTTTAATTAATGCTGTCATGTAACAAATCTGTTCAAATATTAAATTAAATGAATTGCTAATTACTACACTGAAATAAAGATTTAAAGCCTGTACAAATATTAGAAATCATGAATATAAATAATTGGGAATCATGTAAAACATTTAATAAAAACAGTGCACATTTCATTTATCTATTATAACATTTATGTAGTTTTGTTCGCTTGGCTGTTTCCTTATAAAAGTTCAAAAATGTGTCAAGTTTTTCGTCAGGTGTCTTTTTTAATTATATGATGTCATTACGTTGCTGTCTTGCCGCCAGCCATTCGCTGCATTGCTGATCATGATTTCAAGTATAATAACATAGCCCCTTTTAAACCAACCCATTAACGCGCAATTATCTCAGATAAACTCAATCCAGCCATACTATCATCAACAACATTTTTTCGAAGAACTAAATTTGCCAGATCCTGATTAGCGCGATGATATCATCTTGGATGTGACATTTCATCTTGGATGTAATAAGCGATGCATGAAGAACGGGCCCCAGAAGTAAAAAGCTAAATGTAGACTATAAACAAACTACAAACTTCTTCCCAAGATGACTCAAATAAGGCACAACTAGTACCTGAACAGAGCTCAAACAAAAAATGATGTATATTTTTTTGAATGATGTTGAAATTAAATATTATTTGGAATGTCTTTTGTTACTAATATAATAAAATTGTACTAATGATTCAAAAACAGTTAAATACTATACCAACAAGGGCACATAGTCAGCCATCACCTCTGTTGCACACATTGGGAGATGGGGGGTTCAGGCCCTATTGCTGATTTTATTCATGCTCCTTCTCGACAACAATGGAGAGAAGGGAAAAATGCTTACACGTTTCCTTTTTATGGTCTTGTGTGCATCCCTGATATACTGGGATGTAGCAGCTGCCAGGAATTGTAGCGAAGCAATGTAGCTGCTGTCAGTAGAATGAGCGATACAGGGCCATATGCACACAAAAACACAAACACCATATGCTTCTCAATATGAGTGTGAATAAAAGATGTATTGAAGGAAAACCAAATTTACAAGTAAGTTTGAATGACAGCTAGACTGTTTAGTATCATATAAAGCAGAGGGACTGGAAAGCACACAGATTGCCCTCTTGAATTATAAAGATCGATTAAGGCATCTCAAAAAATAAGATCATATTAAGGGTTGCTTACCAAAGCAGTTTAGAAAACTATTAAAGGTCATAGCGTGTTTGTGAATTTTGGGGGTGGGGCTATCAAAATAGGGGTGTGATCCTCTTAGGTAGGGCCGTGTTTGTTTTGGTGATTTCAGATTTCAACATTGGCTACCAGAAATCACTTACTATGCCTTTAAACTAGGGTAGTAGTTCCTCCCTAGCCTACTAGTGCCCACTAGCCAGTGTTGCGGGTAGCGCATTACAAGTAAGGCGAGTTACGTAATCAGATTACTTTTTTTCAAGTAGTAAAGTAACACATTACTTTTTAATTTACAATAAAATATCTGAGTTACTTTTTCAAATAAGTAACTCCAGTTACTTTGTTTTCCCATTCATTGACTGACAGCTCTGCTGTCCCCATATTGGGAGAAATCAGGAGTAAGCGCAAAGGCGCTGTGTGAACATAATGTTACTGTAGTTCTAGACTAAATGTGAACATGCATTTACTCATCTCACTTGGACAAAAACAGATTCAGTATTCCTCAAGATGAAAGAAAACAGTGAAATGCAAACTCAGAATTACATGTATTAAGTAACACATATATCTTTTATGTATTTAATCCCATTCTATTAACCAGTGTATTTGCTTCTGACCTTCGATGATCCAATTCAGCCATATTAATAAGCAAAAATGACTTAAAATAAACATGACATTTGTTTTTCTTTCTTTTTTTTCATTTCTGAAGAGTGTTGAACTTTCTTCTCCTGCATTCTATGCTTTATGCAATCCAGAATTTATATTAAAAAACAAATTAGCAAGCCCAGCCCAGATGAGAAAAGTAATGCAAAAGTAATGTAACACGTTACTTTCCATAAAAAGTAGCTAAGTAACACAATTAGTTACTTTTTATGGATTAACACAATATTGTAGTGCATTACTTTTTAAAAGTAACTTTCTCCAACACTGCTTAGCAGAACTACAAAAATAAAGCATGTTTTCAAACAACCTTCGCAAATGCACTGTTTGCATGTTACACCTCCCCCAACTCAAGCATCGCACACACAGATCTTAGGGGTCTATAAAAAATGGCATGTATCATCAGGAAAAAGTAGACTACTTTCAATAAAAGGTCCAACATACTGTATTAGGAATACATTTAACTTTAAGTTTAGCTTACCTGTCAAGAAGAAACTCCACAAGTTTGGTGAAGGGTGTACCTGAAACCCAAACCTTCCAGTAATCCAACAAAGGCTCATTGGAAATACGTACCTCTAAATAACAGTTCGCGCAAAAACTGGAAAACGACCATACATTGAAGTTCCCGGGTGCAGTTTTCCATTATGAAAGTCAAACACTAAGACGCGTAAGCATGTCAGACAACTTTATTCCTTTTTCCGACACAAAGTCTTTAGTTGCAGGTCCACAGTTTCGATAAAGCCAGCCTAATTTGGCGACATTACTTTAGGATATCAGTTGATAATGAATTCAAACTATTTTCGACAATGCTGTGGCATTTGAAAACTATCACTTTTAAATGTACGTCAACAATATACAACATCATATGTATGGAGGTGGGTTGATTGTAGTAATCAGCTAGGTTTGTTCGGTAGCTCACGCAGTATGGAGTTTGACTTAAGAGGTGAAGAGTTCCGGCACGAATCCGATGAAATGGTTCCACAAAACAGTTCAAACCTGCATATAAACAGCAATGTAATTAACACGATCAACGTCCAGAAGCGTAGCAAGGAGATCGGTAAAATAATCCATGTGACAACCGGGGTTCAACTGTAATTTTACGAAGCTACGAGAATATTTTTTGTGCGCGAAGAAAACTAAAATAACGACTTCATTCAATAATTTGTCTCCTCCGCCTCACCCTAGCGCCATTTTGGAGAATATACCCGCTGAACATAAACAGCGTATGCTATTCTGTGTCAGCTGCACCACGCGGAGGGGCATATATTACGCGGGGGATTGCAGGGGGACTCGGAAGGTCTCGCTCCTCGCCACGTGCTTTTCTATCGCGCCCCCCCCCCCCCCCCCCACAACTTTAATATCACGTCCCCCGCACTTTTTTGGGCAAGTATGTTCGCATGGAGGTTTTCAAGAGCCGGTGTGAATAATTATAGATTTAAATTCAAAGAGACAGGATAATCTGTGCATGATCTGATGTTTTATTTCCAGAATAAGGCGAGATGAACATCGCCGAGCGCTAAACACTCCGTGCAGTGTAAGTTTCATTCATACTCGTAGCCGGAGGGCGCTCTCGTGCAGAAAGTCGTATGAGGAAATTCCTAATATGGACAAATGCGTCCAGCTATCGCTGTATGAAACAGTTGTTTTCAGAAAAACAGAAACGTTTTGGAAACATGAAGACATTAAACATATGACAATGCGACAATATATGGTTTATTTGTGTTTGTCAAATCATCTCCAGGTAATAAATAAAGTATAAGAATAATGCAGTGCTAATTGACAAAGCAAGTATTACAGTATAGAAAGTATTCTGCCTTATGTGATAAAAAAATGTTTGTAGTATATAAACAAATCATTATTAATTGTTATTGTCCCAGCAGTTATCCTGAGTGTCTAAGCCAACTTACAATCTAGAATTAGAGAAAATTACATTGACTACATACCGTAAAAATCTTACTGTTCCAAACACGTTTGACTGTTACTATTTTTTAAGAATTCCCTTCTGTTCACCAAGCCTGCATTTATTTGATCAATAATACATAATACAGAACATGTTGAACTCTTTTGGCTAGCTATGTCAAATAAACTGTGTTTCTAGGTAGCGTTCTATTTGACTCTTTTACCCCTGTGCTGTAGCGAATTAGTCACACACAGGAAAAATGAATAATAGCCCAGACTAGTTATACTGCCTATTCATATTGTCGATCCGCTTTACTATGTAGCTGACCTCGTCAGGTCACCTGTCTGTCCAATCTAAACGTTATTTCCTGGTTAGCGGAAATAACTCTCCTGGAGCCCAATGCTACAAAGAGCGTGTAGCATAAATCGTGCATAATGTAAGGACTCAGGTTATGAGCAAACAATGACACTCAAGTGTGAACAAGTAGGGGGTTGTATTCACTAAGACATACTGAAACTAGTCGAACAGACTACATAAACACATAGACGTCCTAACATCCTCATACACATATAAACTGACTGTCTAACCACACACAGTGGTATAGGAAAGGGTTAAGTCTAGATACTCCGTTCAAAAGAGTCATAAAATGACATTTAATGGAACATTGAGTGCATAAAGACTACATAATCAGCTCTAAAGCACTGATAAGCAGGGATAAAACAGATCAAGGGGGGTGGATTACTATGAGTGGTGAGGTCTCCACAACAGCAGGGAAGGAGGAAAGAGAATAAGGGGACTAGGGGAAGAAAAAAGGGAGGGAAAGAGGACGACAGAACAGGAGAAAAGATAACGAGAACCAGGTTAGATTGGTAAAAGAGAGTACTCCTATGATCACTTCTATGCAGACTAGTCTAATTAGAAGACGAACCTCAGCAGTATTACATACTAGCAGATACATGCAGCAGAGTTCATGAGAAACACGTGAATCTATGGCAATCTACAAGGCGTTCCACTTTAGTCACACATCGTTATCGCTCTATGTAATTCTGAGGGCAACTACGAGTAAAAGGCGACTATTTGTGAGTACATAGGCACTTGCTGAAGGAAAGGGGACTAGCGCCGAAGGCGCTGGCACACTGCTTTGGTAGCTAAGCGTTTTCTCATCTCTTAGCTTCTGCCGAACCACCGCTGGGCGGGTCACATGAATGTGGGCCTTTAATGGTCGAGAAGATCCAAAAAAAAAAAAAAAAAAAAAAAAAAACCCCAGGCGCCCCGCCTTCTCAAGATGGCTTGTCCCTGTGAAATACCCGATCGGAGAAATTCCTAGCGGGGTGGCAATTCTGGAGGTGGTCCTTATGTTACGACTCGTTCGGTGTGAAACATGGACACGGTCTAGTATCTGAACTTGGATCGAAATTACTAAAGATTATCAGGACACTAATATATATTGCCTATGTATCAACATATAATATACAATCTTGTTTAGATCATCAGAATATTCATAGATACTAAACACGGTATATTTAAGGTTATATGAATGAGTGGTTTATCTTAAGCATGAATAAAAATAGTCTATAATTCAACAGATTAATACAAAACAGCAATACTTTACACAATGGCCTGAAGAATATGTGTTCGTTCAAAGAAAGGTTTTCCTATTAATTAATTAGAGCACAGTCCATTTCTACTCTGCTTTTCCTTGGGACAAGCAGGGATTTTCCCTGCTGTACATACTTTTGGCCAATAAACCCAGTGATATCAACGTTGGTTGCCAGGCAACAAAGAAGCCTGTTCGACTTCCTGGTGTGTTACGCATTCCGGGGGGAAGGGTTCATGGGTCCTCGTATGGCTTGTTAACTGAGGTTACAGAATATTTGTTATATAAAAAGAGAATATATATAGTGTGTTGGATTGGTCCAGACACTACAGGGATTTCAATGCATATATTTTCTTTTGCTCATTACTCCCACACACTACCCTTCAGAATCGTTCGAATTCTGATTTGCTGTGGTCTAAAAAACTTATAATAATAATAAATTAACAAAGGATTTCTTGAGCTCAAACTCTGCATATTAGAATGATCTTGAAGGATGGTGACACTGAAGACTGGAGTAATGATCTTGAAAATTCAGCTTTGATCACAGTAATTAATTACATTTTACAATATATTCAAATGAAAAACAGTTATTTTAAAATGTAATAAAATTGAACAATATTTCTAGTTTTACTGTATTTTTGATCAAATAACTGCAGGCTTGTGAGCAGAAGAGACTTTTTTAAAAACATAAAAAATCTTACTGTTCTAAAACTTTTGACTGGTAGGTTATATAGATTACAGAAGTGTTATATTGTAATGTTGTTTATATAAATTTATATATATATATATATATCCATGTTTGTATGGGTGTGGTATATATATTAACATTTCTGGCCCCCCTCACTTCTAATGAAATGGCTCCACCCCTGGCCACGCGGATCCATTTCTACATTTTTTACACTTTGATTTGAACGAAAACAGCGTATCCTTGTGGCGCGGCTGACACAGTATAGCGTACGCTGTTTGCATTCAGTGGATACTCCAAATGGCGCTAGGGTGACGCGGAGGAGACAAATTGTTGAATAAAGTCGGTAACACTATACATTAAGGTTCCCTTTATAAAGTGTTTATAAAGGTGTTCATAAATGACTAATAACTAATTTACAAATGCATTATAAATCATTGATAAGCAGTTATAAATGCATGAATAAAAAGGGTAATTTTAATGCAATACCTGCCAAATAGTGAGCCTTTTTATTGCATATTTCATCAAGTCATGGTTGTGCTTTTATGATTTTTTTCTGCCCCAAAATAAAGTTTGATAATTTCATCTTGTTATACAAAATATATCAGTTTCTAATCATTGCTGTGGATAGGCATCATGAACTTTTGCAGCGTATCATGGGTAAGGTACAGAGTAGATTCTGGTAAGAAACATTGTACAAAAAGTGACACGAGTCATGAGATATAAATGAGAAAAAAATAAATAACACCCTTCAGACTCACTATAAAAGTCTATTTTTCCAGATTCTGGAAGATAAATTCTTGAAAGAGTGGCAAAAGAGGATGTAGTGCTGGTCCTTCAAGAGTCACTCTCAACTTATCTGGCCATAAAGCCTATAAAAAAAATCAATCTTAATGTATCTCATAATACTTCAGCATGTTATTCTTATTAAGTGGGTAGGGTATATATATTATATATATATATATATATATATATATTATATTATAATAATCTTATATTATATAATAAGTATATATTTTATTTTTTTTTTTATATTGAGAAATCCTTTGTGTATGGCATTGAATTCTATTCTCCCTCACATACGAGTTTCTTTCATTAGCAGCATCATTCCTGAGCTGAGTTTAGATCCTACCCTTTTCTGGAAGAATTATTTCAGTAGTTTGAAGGACTGAAATGGGTAAGTGTAAATGTTCAGTGAGAATGTGTATAGTTGTTGGGATTATGTTGGATCTTGATTTCTTTATATATTTGTCATCCCTTTGTGCCAGGAACTCAGGGTCGTACAATGTTTTCCTCTTGACAGAAATTCTGCTAGCTCACTCTCCTGTTTTGTGTCCAAACTTCTTGTGCAAACCAGACAGCTAGTTGTTGGGATAGGCGATTTCAGCCATTATTTATTTATTCCCTACACAGTGAACGTCAATGATGTCTAAAGATTTCAAGCTCCAAAAATGACACAAAGGTAGCATAAAAGTATTCCATACATCTTCAGCCATTTAATTCAAGACAATGAGTTTAATTTGTATAATGAACTGAACCAAATGTATGTGGTTATTCATTTTCAGTGTATACAGAGCCCAAATCAAACATTGTGACGCATTAGATCAAACCTCCTCGGTTATTGTGTCACATGACTTAATGTTGTGACAAACTTTCACTTCATAAATAAAAATAGCTGAAATATTATTTTGTGTTCCACAGAAGAAAGAGAACTATGTGCTTTCAAAGTGGCTTGAGGATGAGTACATGATGACAATTTTTGGGGTGTTAGCGAACAGTGTCAGCCCAAATCAGATGGTTATAAATAAGCATCTATCACTGAACATTTGAGATGTTTATCGCAGTCAAATTATGTTTGTTGACTGTTTCATGGCATCATTCCAGTGTTTCCTCCAGTGTATTTCCTGTATGTATAGGATAGCCAACTTTAGTATTCAAGTGCATTTCCAGCTCATGCTGGTTCATAAAGTCTGCCTTCACCACAGTGCTTGTGGTGGTGGTGTGTGTGTGTTGCCTCAGCTGTGTTTTGTAGTTATTTTGCATAACTTTTGTAATTTTTATAACTTTGTGCACATTGGCAGATTGTTTGAGCAGATGCCCTGATACTTTTGAGGCAGAGTAGAATTACCACATTACGCTTTCTGCCATACTGTGAAAATACCTCTAAACGGCTCCTCAGCTGCTCTTGTTTAGAAAGATATACTGTAAGTTAGGGGTGTTAGTAAGTTAGTTATACTAAGTTAGGGGTGTCCCCGACTAAGGATTTTCATAGTCGAATCGGAATTTTCGAATCTTGCCGATAGTAGACTGATAGTCGAATCATATGTTTTGGGGGCGGGGCAAAATACATTACCAAGAGTCAAGTCAGACATACTGACGTTAACACACAGGGAAAATGTGTAACGGACGCCTCGCAGATACAAACGGAGTGAATGATATTTTTTTAGTTAAGTTTTTTACAATAGTGCTCTCATTATAACTATGTGACAGTAGGATTAATGTCGCGAGTTGTCATTTATTGGGGAAAGGGTGGGTAAGCTGCGGCGAACTGGAGTAGGAAGGCAGGGAGTGGAGACAAGAGGGCGCGCGTCTGATAGGTTTTTAATCAATGGGATTTAACTCATCATTTATATCATATAGAATACGCTTCGTTATTTATAAAACATAACGTTAATATTACGACTTATTGGCTATCTGCACAAAATGCCCCAAATGCACAAACGTGTCTGCGCGGCTCTTAATGAATTCCTTTTGTGGACGCGTTCTTCACGCATCAACGTGCAGAAACACAGCAACTAAAATAAAAATTCACAGCATTTTATTATAATAGTTTTCTCATTATAATTATGTATATGACAGTACCAGTCATAGTTATTAATATACTGCATTGTTGTTTGTCCTGCTCACGCTGCGCGCTGAAGAGATAATCACCATAGTACTACAATAAAGTGCTTTACTGCAGCGCAACTCAACCAAATGTATCTTATACGAGATAAATAATATATACACTATATATATATATATATATATAATGGAAGATATATAGTATTATATATATATATATATATATATAATATATATAATATATATATATACAATATATATATAAAATTATAATAAACCGGCAGAAATGATTTGGAAAGTCACTTGTACCCTACCTGACGAAAAAAATCCAGTATTTCACTCTGCCTGTGTCAATTTGAGTCTTGTTAAAGATTTAAATTTCTGCCGCCAAGATGCTCCTCTGTCGGTCATGGATTATGGAAAGTGAAACTTAAATCTATAGGGGTGGTTTATTCACGCACGTTAAAATATTTATTTGACGCTTCTTTCTTTTCATATTTTTATTTACAGCATTATTTTAATAGGCTGTATATTAACTTATTGGGAGAAAACCAGTAGTTATGTGAAATCAGATATTCGAGCACCCCCATATAGCCAAAATGGCATGATAATAACACCCCGCGAATATTCGACTGTGAGATTGGTAGTCGAATCGGGCTCCTCCTAGCGAATCATTGAATCTTGGACTATGCGGGGTCACCTCTACTGTAAGTATTTGTAATTGAATGCTTGAATTTGATTGGTTGACAAACCTGTGTGCAGTTGTTTTAAGGGATATGCACAGCTAAAGTAGTTCCAGGCAGGTCTTGACCGCATTACAGTTCAGTGTGACAATGTCACTTCAGCAAATTATTTAAGTTATTTCAAAGGTCCTTACAGACAGCAAAAAAATGACAAGGAAGGGAAAAAATTACAAACTATGTTGTTCTACATGTTTTCCACCAAAATTGCGGTTTATTATCTATGGACACATGTATACTCCACTTCGTCATGATCACATTACCACCTTGGACGTGCATTATTTTCTAATAATTCAAGAGCCCATCATCAGTTATTCCTTCTGTACATTACAGTTTGGTGACAATTTAAAAAATTGCAGTATTTTGGGTAAAAAAAAAAATGAATCCCTCCCCATTTGAATTTGCACTAATCTGAACAATCTCTGAAACTTTGTATTACGAGCACTTGCTGTGTTTAGTGACCTCTTTATGATGAATCGCTTGTCGTATTCCTAAAATGTAAGTCACTTTGGATGAAAGTGTCTGCACAATGAATACATTTAAATGTAGCAATTAAATTAGAATAAGCAATACAAAGTCATTTTACTAAATTTTATTTAAATATACATTTTCTTTTTTTATCTAATTTAATTTTACTTTCACCAATATTAATACATAATTTTAGAAAAGACACTGTAGTGAAAATATTCATATTTCAAAAATAAGTTTAATTTCTGCACATCCATAGGGATAAATGTGCCTTAGTGCTATAGTTGGAAAAAATGGTGTTTGTACTTTGTAATAATAAAGAAGATTGCTAATATCTTGGCATGTAATCTGTTTTTGGATACACAGGAAACAAATGTTCTCCTCCGTAGAATTTATAGTCGAAGAAATATCAGCAACCAGTAAGGCTGTAGTGCAAGGGTCTCCAGCCCTGCTCCTGGAGAGCTATGTCCTGCAGAGTTCAGCTCCAACCCCAATCAAACACACATGAGCCAGCTAATCAAGGTGTTCAGAGTTGCTTGAAAATTACAGGCAGGTGTGTTGGAGCAGAGTTGGAACTGAGGTCTGCAGGACAGTTGCTCCTTAGGAGCAGGTTTGGATATTCAGGCTACTCAATGAATCCATATGGTAAGCTTCAACATAACAATGGAGTGAGCACACCAAATAAGTTATACAACAGCCTAACTATATAAAATAAGAGAACTGTCAGACAAAACAAAAATGCCATGCAAAAAGCAATTATAAAATAATATAATATAAAAGGTTATTACTCTGCAAAGAAAATAACCTATCAATCATAAGACACATTCCACATCAGAGGACAATTTAGTTTCCAATGAGCTATAGAGTCCAGACTTCTGTTGCCTCCATGGCACAATATGGAAACTGTAAAACATTGTTCTCATTTTTGTACAAGTAATTATAACTCACCAACTTACGAGGATAGATGCAAATAACACAAATAAATAGTTCATATAAACCTAAGGTTTGTATCACTTTTACAAGAAAAATATGGACGAGAAAAAAATATTATGAGTGCATTTTGCACAAATTACATATCACAATGAATCAAAGGGTTAAATTAGAATAAGTACTGGCTGATTAAATTTTAGTCTAAAGGACATCCTTCAAGCTTGCCTTCAGGATATTAGTCTCAGTCAGGTTACAGGCCCCTCCATAGCAGAAAAACTGCACTTGTTAAAATTACAAATAACTTGCTTTTAGCATCAGACCAAGGCTGCATCTCATTGCTAATTTAACATGATCTTAGAGCTGCGTTAGACACTATAGATCATGACATACTCATACATTGATTATAAAACTATATGGGTATTCAAGGGCATGCTTTAAGATGGTTTAGATCCTACCTGTCCGATCGCTACCACTTTGTTTATTTAAACGGGGAGTCATCTCAATTATCACCAGTAAATTATGGAGTGCCACAAGCTTCTGTCCTAGGTTCTCTGCTATTTTCAATTTATATGTTGCCACTTGGTAATATTATTAGAAAATACAGAATTAGTTTCCATTGTTATGCTGATGATATTCAAATATCTCTCAACAAGACCAGACGAAACTTCTAAATTATCTAAGCTAACAGAGTGTGTTAAAAATGTAAAACATTGGATGACCAATAATTTTCTCATATTAAATTCGGATAAGACAGAGATAATACTTATTGGACAAAAAAAAAAGTCACAGAAGTCTCTTGGATTACACCTGGCAACTAGAGATGTATTGTTACTTCCTCTACATCAAAAATCTGGATGTAATATTAGACAGCAACTTTTGTTTTGAAATTCATATTTCCCATGTTACAAAAACGGTATTCTTCCATCTTAGAAACATTGCCATGTTTTACGAAACATGTTACCTGTTTCTGAGGCAGAAAAGCTAGTTCATGCATTCATGACGTCTAGACTAGTGGACTAGTGTAATACACTGCTAGGTGGTTTTCCTGCATCTTCAATAAACAAGCTACAAATAGTCCAAAATGCAGCGGCTAGAGTCCTTCCCAGGTCAAGAAAATATGATCATATTAACCCAATTTTACAGTCTCTTCACTGGCTACCTATTACGTTCAGTATCAGTTACAAAATATTATTACTTGCCTACAAGGCCCTTAATGTTTAGCTCCTGCGTACCTAACTAGTATTCTACCACGCTACAATCCATCACACACACACAAGGTCGCAAAACTCTGGACTTTTGGTAGTATGCGTACCTAATTAGTATTCTACCACGCTACAATCCATCACACTCCCTAAGGTCGCAAAACTCTGGACTTTTGGTAGTGCCTAGGATAGCAAATTTCACTAAAGGAGGAACAGTTTTTTCGCATTTGGCTCCCAAACTCTGGAATCGCCTTCGCGGTGTATAATGTGTTCGGATTGAATATCACGTGGTACCTAGGAATTCCACACGCTTCAGTCTGATCCAGCCCCTTACAAATACCTGAGATACTGTCACCTAGAAACGATGATCCACCCTCGAGGACCTCAGATAATGCCACCCTGAACGACAAAACTAATAATTGTGGACATCACAAATGTGACAACCTTTTTTTCTTTTTTGTTGCTCGCCTCATTTATAGGTAATTGTGCCTATGGTATGTGTTGTGAAATGTAATCATCATCAGGGAAAAGTGACTCTCCGAAATGTTTTTGACTTTTTGACTACCTAATATTTTGTTTTGGGTTTAATTATTTTACATTTGTTATATATATATATATAAATATATAATAATATACTATATATATATATATATATATCTATATATATATATTAATGATAAATATTAATTATATATATATATATAAGGCCTCTGAGACCCCTATTTTCCTGACTTAAAATCCCTGCAATCACCAATCTTATGTCTAAAATTGCAGTTTAGCTGTCATGACTTCTGGAATTGTTTGGCTTCCACATAATCAATGCCAGTGAAGAGTTTAAAATGGAGCCTGACTATTCCTGGCACTCATCCACTGTTTATCGCTGTCCATCCTTCCAGCAAAGTGAATGTTTAGCAAAAACCTGATGGGAACCTGTCATGCTCCTGTGTGTCTGAAATTGGACACTGAAAAAAAAAAAGATTCAGTCCTTTCTGAGGTATGTCAATTTCACACAATTTCAAAGTGAATGAAATAAAAGGTGTCTATTTGAAACAGGTCTCTGCTCTTCTGAAGACAGGACCTCAGCCCCTTCTGGTGGTGCATTAAATCCAGACTCTGCATGTCCTGAAATGCGATTGCTTCAGGATAGATGTCTTCATACAGTCCCACTCTCAGCAGCACTAGAGTAAGAAAGCATAGCTGTCAATCGAACCATCGTGTCCACAATGACGGATGGGAGAGGCAGAAGGCGGTAATGATGCTCCCCTCAGCACAGCAGAGCAGTACACAAAGAACTATACATCACCAGCCTCCATCTGCTCTTGTACACAACAGATGAGACGAGTCTTTCAACTCTCACGATGTAAGGAAAAATTCCAGAATGAGTGATTGTGATGGACACTGAATTGCTTAGAACTGTTGTTTAGTTAATTCTATTTTATACCAACTCATGCAAAACATTTTTGCAATATTGTCTGCTCTACAAAACATTAAAATGTTCATAAAAGATTGTCAAATCTAATCTGGGATAAAAGCGTTGATGCAAAAATCGATCCATTTTTGTAAGAAAAATATCCATATTTAAAATGTTATAAACAGTTGCCTCTAGCTTCCGTTAACTGTTGTACATGCATAACAACTGTCACGAATTAGAAGTACAAAACGAGGATTTATAAAGAAAAATGTCGGAGGATTTCAGTATAATCTAAGAAGAGACTGGTTTTCCTTTGCTGAAGTAAACCTTGCTTCCTTTCCTCCTGTAAACAAACATTGGTTCTCGCAAGACTAGCATATTCTCACTGGAGCTAACACTACGCCAACATACTATGTCATCCGCCCGGAATGGCTTGTGCATACGACAGTTAATGCAAGCTAGAGATTACTGTTTATAACGTTTTAAATATGGATATTTTTCTTACAAAAATGCATCGATTCCCTACAGGAGGCCTTTATTCACCCCCAGAGCCGTGTGGACTTTTTGACTTCTTCTTTTGGACATTCATGTACATAACAAAAAGTATAAACTATCTATAAAATCAAATCTTGATAAGATGTCAATATTTAAACTCTTGAACTGATTTTTTTTTTTTTACTGATATGACCTCAATACTCAATACTTGCATTTAAATATGTATATTTTAAAGCTGTATTTGAAGGAGCCTTCGAAACAAGACAGCCTTTGTTGTGTCACTGACATATTCAGTCTTGGAATGCAGCCTTTAAAGGATGCAGCTCTGGAATTGGGACACAGCTATACATTTTCTTTCTCCAATAACTACATTAGTCAGTATCAGTGGCTCAAGCCTCCATTACTAGCACTAAAATGATTTTGGAATTAGCAATGGAGGCTTGTAATGAGATATGTAAGAAATTAGTTCTACACACAATAGCGTTAGTAGGAAAAAAACCTGACAAATATCTTGAAATAAAATATCTGAGCATCTTGTCATGTTGAAACCATGGTGCACTGAATTTGAATTATTATTATTAGTAGTAGTAGTATTTTATTTATTTGTTTGTTTTAATAATGCACACCCAAGGTGAAAATTAAAATACTTAATGTTACACATCTCAATCTAAATATAATAATAGTATATCAGCCATCACTTCGAAGACCTTTTTAAACAAAACCCAACATATGACATAACTGATAACAGAAAGCTGATAACAGCATAACTGGCAGCAGTGATTTCATTAATGATCTTGATTGCATGACAGAAAAATGAGACCAGCTCATGCAGTCAAAATAACGAAAGGGAAAGAAAGAAACAATCAAATGTAATCTGTTTATCATTTTTATAGCATCATTTGCGACAAGGAACTACACGTGTTCTCTCATCTGGCGCTGAAAATTGCAGCTAAATGTATGCATCAGTCAATCACACACACTGTCACGAATCCGGTCCATGAACTTCCAATTTCATTTACTCTCGCACTAGACACTGTTGCACATCTCTCCGGACTACATATCCCATCATTCATTGCACTGATTGCACTCAGCACAGATTGCACACAGCTGTTTACACTGATTTCACCCATCTTGGTTCATATCACTGTCCCGTGCTCATATCACTCCCTCACTATTTAACACTCACTCTGTTTCCTTCCCTCTGCCGAGTATTGTTCAGCGATTATCACTCCCCTAGCGATAGCGACACTACAGAGCCCTCATTTGTTTTCCCAGGCCATTAGCCTTGCTGTTTTCTCCGTTTTATCTTCGCCTGTTTCCTGGTTCTCCCTTTAGATTAGCCTTGCCCCTGTGACTCTTCTGCAGTTCATGCGAAAAAACCCACGCTAGCCCTAGGATTATTCTTGTGTTTTGCCCGCCATATACCTTTTTGCCATTGTTTGACCCTGCCTGTCTTATGACCATGTCTGTGTCTTCACCAATTAAAGCTTTGCATTTGGATCCGAACGTCTCACGTCTCGTCAGCCCCGTTACACACACATTCCTGCATTTCAATACAACATTAACAACAAGCAAACCAACATTAACAGGAAGGCATCTAAAATACTACAGCATTTAAATGTGTGAGATCTCAGGTGCAAAACCACAAAAATAATGATAAGTATAAACTGCTGAAAACTGTAGTTAATTTCAGGGAGGTGACAGCATTGAAGTCAAGTCTGTGGGTCCTATTTATATTAGATGTCTTTAACTACTATGTACTAGATATGGTGTATTTATTGTGTTCATGTTTTTTAAAAACACATTTGATGCTATTGAAGTGTGATGTGGTTAATGTTGTGGAGAGGTTTTGTGGAATGGTAAGGTTTAAGGGTGGGTAAAGGGTCCAAATATAATTGCAGATGTAATTACAGAAATTATTTACAGGTGTAAATATATGCAGGTTTTTTTTATTACATACCTTATATTTAAATGTACTTTTTAAATAAAGTACAATGTAAAACATGTACACAATAAGTGCAATCAATTGATGTTATGTTATCGCATAGTAGTTAAAGACACTTAATATAAAGTGGGTCCATTTTGCATGTAAAAACAATATTTTGCTAATATTGTGTTAATATCTTTTAAACTAGAGCTGGGTGATAATACAGTTTACCATTTCTAATAATATAAACAATCAATTACTCAAGCTTTGTTATATATCCCTTTATGCGAGTACTGTATGTACAGTGGGTACGGAAAGTATTCAGACCCCCTTAAATTTTTCACTCTTTGTTATATTGCGGCCATTTGCTAAAATCATTTAAGTTTTATTTGTTTTTTTTCCCTACATCTTATTGGACACACAACTTTCTTTTATAAGTTCACTCTGTTCCTTATTTTGTACATGTAAAAAACACAAAATTGTTGCAATTCTTTTGCAGATTTAATCTAAAAAAGTGAAAAACTGAAATATCACCGTTCTGGTCCTAAGTATTTCAGTACTCCTTGGCTGTGACCACTCGCATATAGTGCAATCTCAGGTGCTGTCCAGGGTGTCATATCTGATCCTTGACTGGGCATACATCTCTTTCATTTGATCCTGCTTGTTGTTTGATTATACTGGATGGACTTGCTTTAGGAAAGAGCCACATGCCTCACACACTCGTCTATATAATAACCTTACTACAGCTCCAGTGCCATGATTGTCAGTTTAGCAAATTGGAATCATTGATGTCACTTGGACTGTCCTGAATAGAAAGCTCAGAGATACGATACATGATGGGCTTAGAGTGTCATCTAAGTAGCTGGCTCTATGGTTACATAAAAAAAAATATTTCTGCTGCACTTTAGGTTCCTAAGAGCACAGTGGCCTACATAATCCTTAAATGGAAGACGTTTGGGACGACCAAGAACCCTTCCTAGAGCTGGCCGTCCGCCAAACTGAGCTATCGGGGGAGAAGAGCCTTGGTTATTTGTTTTTTGAGAGAGTCAAATAAGAACCCAAAGTATCATGTTTGCTTGTGCAGCTCTCAGAGATTGCATTCGGTGAGATTTGGGAGAAAATTTGTCATGAATGAGTCAACATTCACGATCGTGACAGGCCCTCCATCCGAGTTCGGGGCTTTATGGCAGAGTGGGTTACCACCTAGAACAACGGACAGCCTCAACTCCTCAGTGCACAAGAACACCCGCAATCCCCCGCATCGCGAACACTCTGCTACCACAAAACCCCTGAAGTACGCCTCCAACTGGTCGCAGCACATATAAGACATCTGGATCTTGCTGATAACCAGATAGAACTATTTTGGACCTTATATTCCTAAGCTAGATATTGTGTAGGCGAATAAAACCCAAGGCCCGCCCCACTACCGCTCATCACCCGACCTGTCCAATACCTGTTGTCCCAACAGTGAAGCATGGTGGTGGTTTCATCATGCTGTGGGGGTGTTTTTCAGGGACAGGGACAGGACGACTGGTTGCAATCTAGGGAAAGATGAATGTGGCCTGGTACAGGGATATCCTGGACGAAAACCTTCTCCAGAGTGCTTAGGACCTCAGACTGGGCCGAAGGTTTACCTTCCAACAAGACAATGACCCTAAGCACACAGCTAAAATAACGAAGGAGTGGCTTCACAACAACTCTGTTACTGTTCTTGAATGGCCCAGCCAGAGCCCTGACTTTAAACCCAATTGAGCATCTCTGGAGAGACCTAAAAATGGCTGTCCACCAACGTTTACCATCCAACCTGACAGAACTGGAGAGGATCTGCAAGGAGGAATGGCAGAGGATCCCCAAATCCAGGTGTGAAAAACTTGTTGCATCTTTCTCAAAAAGACTCATGGCTGTATTAGATCAAAAGGGTGCTTCTACTAAATACTGAGCTGAATACTTAGGACCATGTGATATTTCAGTTTTTCTTTTTTAATAAATCTGCAAAAATGTCAACAATTCTGTGTTTTTCTGTCAATATGGGGTGCTCTGAGTACATTAATGAGGAAAAAAAATAACTTAAACGATTTTAGCAATGGCTGCAATATAACAAAGAGTGAAAAATTTAAGGGGGTCTGAATACTTTCCGTACCCACTGTATGTGGGTTAAGTTGGACACAAATATAGACAAAAGTATTGGGAAACCCGAACAGGGACTTTGATGACATCGGATTCTAAATACATAGACATTAATATGGAGTCCCTCTTTTGCAGCTACTGTATAACAGTTAACACGCTTTTGTTTCTGTGAGAATTTTTGCCCATTCATCTGGTAGAGCATTGTGAGGTCAGGTAGTTAGGTCAGGCACTGATGTTGGATGAGAAGGTTTGGCTTTCAGTTTTCGTTTCAGTTAATCTAAAAGTGTTTAACGAGGTTAAAGCCAGGGCTCTGTGTATGCCAGACTCAAGTTCTTCTACACCAAACTCATCCAATTCTGTCTTTATGGACCTTTGTGCACTTGAACTCAGTCATGCTGTAATAAAAAAAGGCCTATGTTACCAACGTGATTCTGCGTTTCCCAAAACCAAAGTTCAAATGGACATTTGCAAACAGCATCACAAACTTACATGGTTGGAATTACAGCTCTCAACCTGAAGTTAAAAGCATAGTTTCTTGTTAGTATTATGTGGACTTTAGGAGATCATGCTGTTGGGCAAAATAAGCAAGCCACACTAACACAATCAGTAACTCTGTTAATATATAACCTCAATTACTAAGCGGTCCATATATAGAGTCCATAGAGCTGTGCAATAACGTTGTTTTAATCAACCCTGGATCATAAATGCCACTGCCACAGCAGGCAGACAGTGGGAGCTATTCATTTTTCTTTAGATTATTTGTGCCTTGAACTTTCCATTAGCTATTTTCAATCACATGTTTAACCACCGGGGTCAGAAATTAACCAGGTTTTGTAGAAAAAAATCCCACCAATAGTGACAAAAATGCCATCAAAATTCAGAACTTGGGAAACTTTTCATTTTTTTTTTTTTTTTTTTTTTTTTTTTGCATGTCAATGTCTGAAATTGTTACATTAAAATTACTTTCTAGACCTATTTATGCAAATTATCCATATAATAAGCGTGTGTATACATACAGTGTAATAGCATTTGACACAAAAGGATGAACTAAGGGAGGCAAAAAAACTTTTAGTTTTTTAGAATAAGGCCATCATCGAAGTAAAAAAGGTACTCCTGACACTAATAACCAGCTAACATTAGTTTGTTTTATGCAATGATTTGGTGTAGAATTCCATATTAGCCTGTATTTACATCTTTAAAAAAACAGCCACTATCACTCCTGAGTAATGAAATGCCAAATATCTTGTTGACCGGTGTGTATTCAGTTTTATACAGTTGAAAAATGTTCATGTTTATTGCCTTCTGGACACAGTTTTAGAATGAAATCCAAATGCATTATGCTATAGAATAGAAAGTAACTTGTTGCAACCTTCCAGAGAATCCTAGCAATCCTCTAGCACTTAAGGTGCTGTAGCAACTGTATAATAACGTGTTAAGAACAATTTAAAAAAACGTAGCAACCACATAACAATGTCTTTGTGTCTATCCACAACAACCTCATTGTGGCAAGTAAGCAATACTAATTTGAGCAGTTTGATGAAATAAGATAATTTAATGTATCCTATAACAGATACATTAGGCAAATTTTACATTAATTTCGCTGAAATAAAAGAATCATGGTTTTAGCACAGATGTGGCTATGAGAATGAGCGAGAAGTTTCACCTTTATAATATATTTGAACATAGCATACATTGCTGTGTTTAAATAGTGTAAGGGATTCTAGCTCCAGACTGATTCTGTGTTTACTTTAGTGGTAATAACTGCACCTTTAGGCATTAATTCCTCAGAGTCATGTCACCATGTGTAGCCATGCGAGTAAGAATGGAAACCACCACAACCACTTATTTTAAAAAGCATAAACATGCAGCACTTTTACACAAGTGATAACATATCAAATGATAATTAGGACTGTCTATAGATAAAAAGAACATGATAAAATATAACATAAAATACCATGTCATTTAAAATAAAATAATAATGTAATAACAATAATTAAACTAACTTCAATTACATAATCAACAAAATCAATCAAAATAAATAAATGAATAGACACATTACAAATCCACCATCTAAATCTGCTTCCCGTGCTGTTTACATGTATTGCAGGTAAAATGTAGGCTATATCTGTGATAATCTATCTTGTATTGCAGTAATAACTCTGTTCTCCACAGCCTTGCTTCTCCCATTCCACATTTTCCTTGAAGGCAAATGTTTATTAAATTTGCACTTAAGAGGGGCCTATATCCCCTGCCAATATTTTAAAGTTAGATCGACTTGATTTGTCAAGCACATATGACAGCTACAAGTTTGGAAGCGTTAAAAGAAGAGAGGAAAGGGAGAGCAACAGAATGAGAAAACTAATGTTTTAGCTGTGAGTTGAGTCCCCAGTGTGGTATTTTGATCACTCTCTGCCTCATCTGCCCTCCATCACATCTCGTTCTTTATCATAGTGCTGTATTTACTCAGCCTGATGAGTAATGCAGCTTTTGAGAGCACCAAGCCCATGAGCCACAGGAAAGACTGACTTCAGGGTTTAAAGAAATAAAAATGTTCTTAAGCTTTAGAGCCAAGAGAAGGTGAATATATGGCATTTGGACATGGTAGTGTGAATATTTAGACTTTGATGTGTTGTGCAAAACCAGAGAAGCTTGAAAACCAATAATTCATATAACAGATATATCTGACATTTATCAGACAACAATTCAAAACTGTACCTTTTGAATGCATGGGCAAAGGTTTTGATAAAAAGTCATAATTTACACAATTCACCATTCATACTTGACTTTCTAGCAAATGCATATGTTTGTATAACCTGTCTTAATGCATGTGCATCACTGAGCAGGAAACTAATCATACAATGTAATAGTCATGTATAATATATGATACAATATAAAATGCTTTTTTTATTTTGCCTTTAAATTGACACTGTTTACGGTATGTACCTTGATTATAATATATATACAGTGGGGCAAAAAAGTATTTAGTCAGCCACCAATTGTGCAAGTTCTCCCACTTAAAAAGATGAGAGAGGCCTGTCATTTTCATCATAGGTATACCTCAAATATTAGAGACAAAATGAGAAAAAAAAAAATCCAAAAATCACATTGTAGGATTTTTAAAGATTTAATTGGTAAATTCCTCAGTAAAATAAATATTTGGTCACCTACAAACAAGCAAGAATTCTGGCTCTCACAGACCTGTAACTTACTTCTTTAATGGTTCCTCCTCTGTCCTACAACTCGTTACCTTTATTAATCATCTTTTGAACTTTTATCAGTATAAAAACACCTGATCCACAACCTCAAACAGTCACACTCATCCAAACTTCTACCATGGGCAAGACCAAAGAGCTGTCCAAGGACACCAGAAACAAAATTGTAGACCTGCACCATGCTGGGAAGACTGAATCTGCAATAGGGAAGCAGCTTGGTGTGAAGAAATCAACTGTGGGACCAATTATTAGAAAATGGAAGACATACAAAACCACTAATAATCTCCCTCGATCTGGGGCTCCAACGCAAGATCTCACCCCGTGGGGTCAAAATTGTCACAAGAACTGTGAGCAAAAATCCCAAAACCACACGGGGGACCTAGTGAATGACATGCAGAGAGCTGGGACCAAAGTAACAAAAGCTACCATCAGTAACACACTGCGCCGCCAGGGACTCAAATCCTGCAGTGCCAGACGTGTTCCCCTGCTTAATCCAGTACATGTCCAGGCCCGTCTGAAGGTTGCTAGAGAGCATTTGGATGATCCAAAAGAGGATTGGGAGAATGTCATATGGTCAGAAGAAACCAAAATAGATTTTTTTGGTAAAAACTCAACTTGTCGTGTTTTGAGGAGAAAGAATGCTGAGTTGCATCAAAGAACACCATACCTACTGTGAAACATGGGGTGGAAACATCATGCTTTGGGGCTTTTTCTGCAAAGGGACCAGGACGACTGATAAGTGTAAACGAAAGAATGAATGGGGCCATTTATCGTGAGATTTTGAGTGAAAACTTCCTTTCATCAGCAAGGGCATTGAAGATGAAATGTGGCGGGGTCTTTCAGCATGACAATGATCCCAACACACCGCCCGGGCAACGAAGGAGTGAGTGGCTTCGTAAGAAGCATTTCAATGTCCTGGAGTGGCCTAGCCAGTCTCCAGATCTCAACACCATAGAAAATCTTTGGAGGGAGTTGAAATCCGTGTTGCCCAGCGACAGCCCCAAAACATTACTGCTTTAGAGGAGATCTGCATGGAGGAATGGTCCAAAATACCAGCAACAGTGTGTGAAAACCTTGTGAGACTTTACGAAAGTTTGGAAACCTCTGTCTTGCCACAAGGGTATTAACAAAGTATTGAGCATGAATTTTTGTATTGACCAAATACTTATTTTCCACCATAATTTACCAATTAATTCTTTAAAAATCCTATAATGTGATTTTCTGGATTTTTTTTTCCATTTTGTCTCTCATAGTTGAGGTATAACTATGATGAAAATTACAAGCCTCTCTCCAACACAACATCTTTTTAAGGTGGAGAACTTGCACAATTGGTGGCTACTAAATACTTTTTTTCCCCACTTATGTATGTAATGATTATATAGTATATATATATAGATATATAGATATTATATATATAATATATTAGGTGGAATGGTACCAGACTCACAGTTCGGGTACGTACCTCAGTTTTGGCCCTTGTTTAATGAGTTCGGTACATCAGGATATTTTTTTCTCATATTTGATGACAGTATGCTACATAGTGTAGCATGATCTTGTTTTTTATTGAAGTAGGATGGTATAATTTCAAGAGTAAGCAAAACCGAATGGGTCTGACTTTAGATTTGTGAAATCTATCTACATAGACACCTGCACAAAACAAAACGCAGACTGACGATTGAAATGAGATTTATTTTCTGACAGCCGTGCCTATTGAGAACAGAGATACAGCGTTTTCTTGGTAACCACTGTAAACAAAGCAGCTGCACTTATAAACGCTACTTTAATATGCAGTATATGGCGGTAAGATTAAAAGAAAATGCCATTGAAACATTTCTGAAGATGGTAATTTCCTCTCAGAGATACATTCATATAAATCCCCATATATTTGTCTTCCTATATTTCGAGTATCGCGAACTGTGAGCTTTATCTGCCTGATATGGTATTTTCTCCTCTTTACAGACCTCATTAAAATTCCACA
Organism: Sinocyclocheilus anophthalmus; assembly: GCA_018155175.1. NCBI lineage: Eukaryota > Metazoa > Chordata > Actinopteri > Cypriniformes > Cyprinidae > Sinocyclocheilus > Sinocyclocheilus anophthalmus. The sequence goes on along the minus strand of JADLZN010005580.1, from coordinate 158,530 downwards.
CAAATTACATTTTTGGAATTGATTGCAATGCAGTTTGTGTGCAATTCTGGAATAGAGATCGCCCAAAATAAAACTAAAAACCGGTTCCGATTTATAGACGGCATGCCATCTGAACTCACCGTTCTTGTTTTGGGTTGGTGCGTAGATCATCTCTTCTTCTGCTCTTTCCTGTTGTGACGGTTAGCGTTGCGTTGGATTAGCAGAAGCAATCTGATTAGTTCCGCTGCTAAATCGACAGTAATAGTCACAGTAGAGGCAGATATGGCGCATATTGCCGATTTTTTGAACAGTGAAGATTACGGGTTAACCCGTTTTGTGATCCAACCACTGATTGGTATGTTGTTATCTCAGAAACAGGCTCAGCCATCACACTGAATCAGTTAAACTGGTTATATATTTATGTTTCAGTATACAGGTAATTATGCACGCCATATCAGCGTTGGTTCTAGACCCTTTTTAGGTGGGCTTCAACCCCTATCTGTTGTCTCAGCCCCCCAAAAGTATGATAGGGCCAGTGCTGTTTCAAAGTTTATCATTCGCATGTGTTTTAAGCCTTGTCAGTTTAAACATTAAAGTGATTTGAAACCATTCAGGCGAATGATGGCATGAAAGAGATCTCAATGTGGTAGGCTACTCGCACGCTGTGATAGATTGTTTCTGTGTGTGCACACACCTAAGGCGCACACAGAGAAAGCCGTCTTTGAGACAGCAGGTGAATACCAAATGGAGTTCTCTTTCATATCTTGAGCAAATATGCACAAAATGATGGCACTGTCTTGACGTGTATTCTGGTAAGCACAGTCGGTTATATATAAAGTGAATGTAAACAGTAAAAGAAAATATCGGATGTATTTCAGTATAACGGATTTGTGCATTTCTTATATTAATAACGTTAATCAAAAACAGCAAAAGTAAAACTTCTTGCTGCTTTTAACTAACTTCTGTAGAGGTGGGAAAGCGTGAGGGAAATTAGACAAACTTGGGGGGTGCATGTCCTAAAAGTTTGAAAACCTCTATTCTAAAACACTGGCCATAAGTATATATTAGTATATATATTGTAATCAGATGTTTGAAATTGAAATAACAGATTTCTCTTCAACCTGATTAACTCTCCTCCTTACTGAGTTGTTCTCCATTATTTTAATTGGTTCGTGAATGTAGTCAAGGACATGAAAAGTCAGCATTTTCTAAGATGTCTGATTTTTTCGCTCTGTTTGCTTTCTGTCTGAATGGTGTTAGTTAATGTTAACAATCAAATCCGAGAGATGGGTTTGAAATGGTCAATAACTAATATAAAATTTGAAAAAAAGAGGGCGAATACATATAGGTTACATGTAAAAACGTTGTGCAATCTGAGTCATTGCAATCGACGATTTAAATAAATAATACAGGTGCAAGACTGTACTTATACTCATTGCTTAATGAGGGAAATAACTACAACCATAATAAACGCATGCATATTACATATTATAGAAATAAAAAACTGCTAACTTGCAAAATATGCATTGAAGTTTTATGCATTAAGGGACACGTGTGCAGTTTATTCTGGGCAAAAAAAAATCCCACTTAGAGAGAAAAAGACCATTTGACCAACTGTAACAGTGAGGCTGAGGCGGCGTTAGAATCCATTTGCAGAAGTTTATTAATAGAAATAACAGGCAGAGAGTCAGTACCGTAATAGCAGTCCAATCTTTCAACATACACAAGGGAGATCCAAAAGGCAGAGACGAGTAAGCAGGCAAAAGGTCCAAACACAATCGTCAGTCCAAATCAGGCTATCAATCCAAAGGGGTAAATCAGTAACCGTAGAGCAGATAATCAGGCAGAATCATACACAGAATAGGCAGGCAGAAAACAATGGAAACGCTTGGTAAGGTAGGTAAACTGGCAATACTTCGCAATGAGCAAACACACAGTTCCTTGCTAAATACTGATCAAACAGGAAATGACCGCAGAAGCAGAGGGAGCGGTGTGGCGTTACAGAACCCCCTCCTCTAGGAGCGCCTCCTGGTGCTCGACGTGGGCGTCCCCGTGGTCGTGGTGCTGGTCGATCGGGTCTGGCTCGATGAAAGTCCTCCATGAGAGAGGGATCCAGGATGTCGCGGGTGTCTTCCCACGATCTCTCCTCAGGTCCATAGCCCTCCTAGTCCACCAAATATTGAAGCTGACCCCCTCTCCGTCTTGAGTCCAATAACTCATTCACCTTGTAAGCTGGGCTTCCATCAACATCCAGCGGCGGTGGCGGCTCTCGAGCCTCATTGTCGGGGTCAGCCTCCGGGTGGACCGGTTTGAGGAGTGAAACATGAAAGGATGGAGAGATACGATAGTTAGCAGGAAGCTATAACTAATATGTGACCTCATTTATTCTTATTTATATAAGGACCAACATACCTGGTGCTGAGCTTCCTGCTTGGTAGCCGCAATTTGAGGTTCCTCGTAGAGAGCCAGACCCGTTGTCCAGGTTGGTAGGGAGGATGTGGGCGACGTCGTCTGTTGGCCTGGAGTTCCTGTACTCTTACGGCTCTCTGAAGACGTACATGTGCACTGTCCCACACCCTCTCACTACGCCGGATCCAGTCGTCCACTGCAGGGACCGATGAGGGTACCCCAGACCATGGGAACAAAGGGGGTTGATATCAAAGGACACACTGGAAGGGAGTCAAACCAGTGGATGAGTGAGTCAATGAATTTTGTGCATTTTCAGCCCATGGAAGGAACTCATTCCAGCTGTGTTGTTCTCGGCTACAATATGATCGTAGATATCTGCCTATCTCTTGATTTAACTGTTCGACTTGTCCATTTGCCTGAGGGTGGTATCCTGACGTGAGGCTTATGTTGATGTCAAGATGTTTGCAGAATGCTTTCCAAACTTGGGACGTAAACTGGGTTCCTCTATCACTGATGATATCATCTGGTATACCATAAATTCGAAAGACTTGATGAAACAGTGCGTGTGCAGTCTCCATGGCTGTGGGAAGTCCTTTTAGAGGAACCAAACGACAAGATTTGGAAAAACGTTCAATGATAACTAGGACAGCAGTGAAGCTGTTGGACAGAGGTAGGTCTGTGACAAAGTCAATAGATAGATGGGACCAGCAACGTTGTGGGATAGGCAGTGGTTGGAGGAGACCTGAAGGTAACTCCTTGGGGGTCTTTGATTGGGCACAGACTTGACAGGTTTTGGCATAAGTAGTGACGTCCTTGGTCATCGAGGGCCACCAGAATGAATTTTGCAGTAAGTGAAGAGTGCGGGATATTCCTGGATGGCCTGAATTGACAGAAGTGTGGACCCATTGCATCACTCTGTGACGTAGATTTTTTGGAACATACTGTTTGTCTGGTGGGCAGTTGACAGGTGCTGGCTCTTGTAGTTGTTCCCTTTGTATTTCCTCCATTATGTCCCAGGTGATAGGAGCGATGACAATAGAAGGTGGGAGTATGCATTCTGGTGTGAGGCTTTCAATGGGGAGATCATACTGCCTGGATAGAGCATCTGCCTTACTATTCTTACTGCCTGGGCGATATGTCACTGTAAACTGGAATCGGGTGAAAAAAAGCGACCAACGAGCCTGCCGTGGATTTAGTCGTTTGGCACTCTTGATGTATTCAAGATTTTTGTGATCAGTTATTGCTTGAAATGGGTGGATTGCCCCTTCTAACCAGTGTCTCCATTGCTCGATGGCTGCTTTCATGGATAAGATTTTTTTGTTCCCAACATCATAGTTTCTTTCAGATGCATTTAACTTTCTTGAGAAGAATGCACATGGATACAGTTTACCAGGTTGGCCATGACGCTGGAAGAGCACAGCTCCAATTCCACAGTTCGAAGCATCTACCTCCACCACAAATGGAAGATTGGGGTCAGGATGTTTCAGGATGGGGGCTGTTGTAAACCTTTCCTTCAATGTATTGAACGCCTGGCTGGCTTCCTCACTCCACTTCAACTTTGAAGGCTTTCCTTTCAGGAGGGAAGTCAGAGGGGAAGCAATCATACTGTAATTTTTGATGAAGCGTCTATAGAAGTTGGCAAACCCCAGGAACCTTTGAAGCTCTTTTATGGTGGATGGTTGTGGCCATTCTGTGACTGCTTTGACCTTAGATTCATCCATTCTTACTCCTTGGTGACTGATATGGTAACCCAGGAATGACGTTTGTCTGACATGGAACTCACATTTTTCTGCCTTGATATACAATTGGTTTGCTAGTAGACGAAAGAGGACGGTCTTGACATGGTTGATATGTTCATCTTCAGACTTTGAGTAAATCAAGATGTTGTCAATGTAGGCTATTACGTACTGGTTCAGAAGGTCCCGGAAAATCTCGTTAATGAATGACTGGAAAACAGCTGGAGCATTGGCAAGCCCATATGGCATAACCTGATATTCATAGTGCCCCCTAGTGGTGAGGAAGGCAGTTTTCCGTCCTTCGCCCTCTTTAATTCTGATCAGGTTATATGCACTCCGTAGGTCAAGTTTGGTGTAAATGGTAGCCTCACGGAGCTGTTCTCTTGCTGAAGGAACCAGTGGAAGGGGGTAGCGGAATTTCACGGTAACATTGTTAAGTCCTCTATAATCAATACAAGGCCTTAATCCTCCATCTTTCTTTTCAACAAAGAAAAAACCTGCTGCAGCTGGAGACGTGGAGGGTTGGATGAATCCTGAGCTAAGGGCCTCTTCAATATATTCTTCCATGACTTGGGTTTCTTTTCTGGACAAAGGGTAGATCTTACCTTTTGGGGGCATTGCATTGGGAAGTAGATCGATGGCACAGTCCCAAGGACGATGGGGTGGTAATTGTCATAACAATTGGGAATGTTGACTGTCTTGCTGACTTCTGGGCTTTCTATGCTAGTTGTGAAACACGGTTGGGGAACTTGGGAAAAACAATGATTCTCACAGAAAGTGGACCACTTGGTCAACTCCCCCTGATGCCAGGAAATGATGGGGTCATGAATGGATAGCCATGGAAATCCGAGGATCACTTCATGTTTAGGGGAGTCAATGACATACAATGAGATCAAGTTTTGATGAAATAAACCAACTTGGAGTGTTAATGGCTTGGTCTGATGAAATATCCCCTCTCTAATTGAGGTATCGTTGACAGCTTTGATCTTGATGGGGGATTGCATGGTTGGGTACAAATGTTATATCTTTTGATGAGATCTTTGTTAATGAGGTTCAACGCTGCTCCAGAATCGATCATCGCTGTTAATGAAATACAAATCTCTTCGGTCTTTAGCTTAATAGGGATCTTGAAGGACTTGTTACTTGGAAGTAAAAAGTGTCCAATATTTACCCGAGAGGTTATTTGGGCCTTGTGTGGGCACCCTTGACTGCGATGACCTCCTTCACTGCAGTAAAAACATAGTTGGAGTTGACGTCGTCTTATCCTTTCCTCCTCAGTTAATCTGGAGAGACCTAGTTGCATCGGTTCATCACTTGGTTTGGTGGTTGATGTTGTCATAGGTTGATTGATGGCTGGCAGAACTTGTTGAAAGCCTCTTGTATTTCTTCGTCTCTGGGCTTGTCTCATCAGATTGTCAATTTTTATGGTGAGAGTAACAAAGTCAGAAAACGATACATTCTCCCCTTTACAAGACAGCTCTGCCTGCAGATCAGTGTTGAGGCTCTGTTGGAACACGGCTTTCAGTGAAACATCATTCCATCCGCTCTGAGCAGCGAGCATTCTAAATAAGATGACATATTCAGCAGCTGTACGGTTACCTTGTGACATATGTAAAATCTGCATTGATATATCCTTGCCCCCAGCGGGATATTCAAACACTTCTCGCAGTTGTTGGATGAAATAATCAAAATATCTTCTAAAACGCACATCCATTTCCCAAACTGCCGCAGCCCAGTCGATCGCCTTCCCAGATAATAACGTCATCATGAAAGCGCATTTCTTTTCATCTGACTGAAACTTGTCTTCCTGGTTATCAACGTAGATCTTGACTTGATGAACAATGCCTCTACATTGCTCCGCAGATCCATCAAATTTATCAGGTAATGCAAAGCTTACCGTCTTCGGCGTGGTCGATGGAAGAGACTGGATGTACAGGTGCATCTCAATAAATTAGAATGTCATGGAAAAGTTCTTTTATTTCAGTAATTCAACTCAATTGTGAAACTCGTGTATTAAATAAATTCAATGCACACACACTGAAGTAGTTTAAGTCTTTGGTTCTTTTAATTGTGATGATTTTGGCTCACATTTAACAAAAACCCACCAATTCACATCTTAACAAATTAGAATATGGTGACATGCCAATCAGCTAATCAACTCAAAATGCCTGCAAAGGTATCCTGAGCCTTCAAAATGGTCTCTCAGTTTGGTTCACTAGGCTACACAATCATGGGGAAGACTGCTGATCTGACAGTTGACCAGAAGACAATCATTGACACCCTTCACAAGGAGGGTAAGCCACAAACATTCATTGCCAAAGAGGTTGGCTGTTCACAGAGTGCTGTATCAAGCATATTACAGACGTTGAGTGGAAGGAAAAGTGTGGAAGAAAAAGATGCACAACAAACCGAGAGAACCGCAGCCTTATGAGGATTGTCAAGCAAAATCGATTCAAGAATTTGAGTGAACTTCACAAGGAATGGACTGAGGCTGGGTTCAAGGCATCAAGAGGCACCACACACATACGTGTCAAGGAATATGGCTACAGTTTTCGTATTCATTTTGTTAAGCCACTCCTGAACCACAGACAGTGTCAGAGTTGTCTTACCTGGGCTAAGGAGAAGAATAACTGGACTGTTGCCCAGTGGTCCAAGTCCTCTTTTCAGATGAGAGCAAGTTTTGTATTCTTTGGAAACAAGGTCCTAGAGTCTGAGGAAGGGTGGAGAAGCTCATAGCCGAAGTTGCTTGAAGTCCAGTGTTAAGTTTCCACAGTCTGTGATGATTTGGGGTGCAATGTCATCTGCTGGTGTTGGTCCACTCTGTTTTTTGAAAACCAACGTCACTGCACCGTTTACCAAGAAAGTTTCGAGCACCTTCATGCTTCCTTCTGCTGACCAGCTTTTTGAGAATGCTGATTTCATTTTCCAGCAGGAAAATTTGCCCACACTGCCAAAAGCACCAAAAAATTGTTAAATGACCATGGTGTTGGTGTGCTTGACCGGCCAGCAAACTCACTCACATACCTGACCCCAAGAAAATCCTCTGGTATTGTCAAGAGAAAATGAAACAAGAGACTAAAAAAGGGGGGGGCAGATGATCTGAAGCCACTTCAAAGAACCTGGGCTTCCATACCACCTCAGCTGTGCCAAAAATTGATCACCTCCATGCCACGCCGAATTGCGGCAGTAATTAAAGCAAAAGAGCCCCTACCAAGTATTGAGTACATGTACATAAATGAACATACTTTCCAGAAGGCCAACAACTCACTCAAATGTTTTTTTTATTGGTCTTATGAAATATTATAATTTGTTGAGATAGTGAATTGGTGTGTTTTTTGTTAAATGTGAGCCAAAATCATCATAGTTAAAAGAACCAAAGACTTAAACTATACTTCAGTCTGTGTGCCTTGAATTTATTTAATACACAAGTTTCACAATTTGAGTTGAATTACTGAATAAATGACTTTTCCACGACATTCTAATTTATTGAGATGCACCTGTAGTGAGTCAGGTGCTCATTGACAGACTGGAGTTTAGCCAGTTGATCCTGGTATCCCTTTAATACCTCACTTTGATAGGCGAAGGCTGCTTGCAAGTTTGAAACTTCTGCTGGATTCAGTTGAGGCGAAGTATTCTGTAAAAGTGAGGCTGAGGCGGCGTTAGAATCCATTAGCAGAAGTTTATTAATAGAAATAACAGGCAGAGAGTCAGTACCGTAATAGCAGTCCAATCTTTCAACATACACAAGGGAGATCCAAAAGGCAGAGACGAGTAAGCAGGCAAAAGGTCCAAACACAAACGTCAGTCCAAATCAGGCTATCAATCCAAAGGGGTAAATCAGTAACCGTAGAGTAGATAATCAGGCAGAATCATACACAGAATAGGCAGGCAGAAAACAATGGTAAGGCAGGTAAACTGGCAATACTTCGCAATGAGCAAACACACAGTTCCTTGCTAAATACTGATCAAACAGGAAATGAACGCAGAAGCAGAGGGAGCGGTACACAGTCAACACTCAGGCGAGGGCTCCCTCTGCTGGTGTGGCGTTACACCAACATGCACGTCAACCAACCACAATTTTGTTTAAATTATATTTAGAGAGAGGTAAATCTGAAATTCACGATATTAAATAATGGTGGTCCATGACTTTAACAAAAGCGTGTATTCAAAAGAATTAAGCACTATTGTACATTTCACAGACATAAAACAAAGCAAAACGGCCCTGATCATGAACATCTAGTTTACCTGTTTCCTGCATTAAGCAAATGATGCAAACATTTACGACTAACCTGGCAAACACTGGAAAATTCAATGGTTATTTCATCATCACATGTGCTCATTATATCAACGTCATCAGAGAACAAACTGTAGGTTATCCCTGGGCATGCCTTCTAAGGCTGAGACTATAGGTCCTTACTAAACTGCAAGAGACCTTTTAAGCGGAATGAGTAATCTACTTAATTATAACTAAGAACAGCAAGTGCACTGTTTCTGGCAAAGTAGCAGAGGAACATACCAAAATGATTCTCTCAAATCTTCCCTCCACCTAAAGCCTGTAATTTTTATTTCACATTTTCTTTCTTTTCTTTTTTTTTCCTTTTATTTATATGTATTGGCTTTTTATGCCTTTAATGTGAGAGGACAGTGGAGAGCTGACAGGAAAGCATTGGGTGGAAAGAGGAGAGCAGGATTGGCAAAGGACCTCAAGTTGACCTATATGTTGAAGCACTAACCAAAAGGCTATCAGCGCCTACTATATTTCACATTTTCACCTACATTTTTACTAAAACCGGACACATTGCAATTGTTCACAAGACAAATGAAAACCAATGGTGTTTGACCTCATTTACATTAAATGTGATGTGATGCCAAGTTTAAATATGCACAAGCCTGCAGTGAACTAAATACATGTAATAATTAATAAAGATGATTAATAAAGGACAAAAGAGACAATCAACCAGCTCCATTACTTAAGATGTACTGTAAACTAAAATACTGGCTCCACCATCTAATCGGAAATTCAAGGAAAACATTACTGATAATACTTTAGATAAAAAAAAAATCAAATTATTCTCAGAATAATGAGAAGTTTATTTCAACATTTGCTAATACATTATTAAAATCAAAAGTTGTATCTGTTAATATTATTTAATAGACCTGAGCTAACATGAACTAATAATAAGTATCTGAATTAATAAATGTAACAAATGTATTGTTTATTGTAAGATAATATTAATGCATTAACAAACATTAATCAATGAAACCTTGTTGTAAGGTGTTACAATGTGTTATAATATAAAAAAGACGGTAACACTTTATTTTAGGGTGTCCTTGTTACACGTTACATGTACTTACACAGTGGCGTAGCAAGTCAGCCCCGTGCCCATATTCAAAACCATTTGTGGCCCCTCCAATACGTTATAGTTTTTTCAACTCAGTTAACTTAACTTGGGCCCTATTGTTGATTTTCTGAAGTAAATACCGTTACGTGAATCGTGACTATTCACAAGCTGTGTTACGGTATGGGCTAAATGTTTGGAAATTATATTTAACATTTCCAAGTCCATTCATTATTTGTAGCACACAAGCCACCCAATAATCGCAGCTTTGTGCTTTGTTACTACAAAGTCTCGACTCTCAGCCTTCTGTTCATGTTATCATAAAATACAAACAATAAATGTGTTTTTACGCTCTTTAATTTGTAGTGAGATCATTTTTCAATCGGCATATGAATCAATGATACGTTCCCCTTTAATACTTGCAGCACGAAATAAACATGAATATTTGAATGCATGCATGAAAAGAAAATCAGAACAGTTTAATACAAACGAATGTCTCATGAATCGATCAATCAGAGTTTAAAAAAACATCAATAAGTCTACATTTTATTGCTGTTTTTTAAATGTTAAATGTGAAGAATGACGGATGCCACAGACTTTTTTTTTTTTTTGCGGAGTAGCCTCTTAAGAAAAATGGTTCTAAACAGTACCAAAAAAGGGTTCTTCAGCTTGTAACAATAGCAGAACACTTTTTGGTGCTAAATAGAACCCTTTTTATAAGGTTCCATAAAGAACATGCTTTAAAAGTTCTATATAGTAGCTCTAGCGTTAGGGTTAGGGTTATAACCCTAACCCTAACTCCCCCATGAAAGGGAACTAAAGACTTTTTGGAGATATGAAGGATGCAGTACTATTTTATAGGTACTCAAGATTAACATGAGATTGGGTGAAACTGTGTGTGTTATGCCCCCTTTAACAATGGCTACCAGAAGAACCCCAAAACAATGCCATTTCTTCTCTATAAATTATTTTTTCTAAGACAAAGAGAATTGGAAAAATGCAGGTAAACGTGGAACATGCTGAGAAAAAAAAAGATCAATTTACAAAGTAATACAGTAGAGAATATATCCGGAAATATTTGGCATACCTGGGGGAACAAATTGTACGCGACACCTGAATTTGTACCGGAGTGTGATTCAAACAACAAGTATATTCAGGTAAATGGAACAAACTACATGTCATGCTTAGCAAATGACTGCAAGTAAGGTATCACTCCAGAGCGCACCAACGTCAAAGTGCATCTTCCTGCAGTTTTTTTCTTTTTCAGAGCTATTTTTATGTGCTTTGTTGCATGTTGAGCAGATCAAACACATTCCCTGCGCTGGAGTTCCTTTCTGTCTGTCTATGACAGGTGCTTTAAGAAATGCTTGGTATTGTTGGTGTGTAACTCAACTATCAATGATTTAATATTTCACTTCAAATGGAAAGTGAGGGATGTTGTGGAGAGAAGATCCTCAGCAGAGCATGCTATTTTATAATTCACACTGTTGCCTGACAGGTTGAGATTCAAGCCCTTCGTGTAGTTTGAGTTGATGAGTCCCTGAGACTCGTATTTCTTCAGCTCATTAATCAGGAGATGTGCAAACTTTGTTTTGGGATGGAACACAGCGTGCCGGGGTCATGGATCGTTACTGGGAAACAGATGGGAATGAGGAAGGGAGATAAACATGGAAGATGGGAGATTAGAGGAGAGCCAGAGTTTGGAGGTGAGCACAACATTGAGCTTGGGGTCGTTTACATTATCCCTTCGAAGCTTTTACCATGCCAGGATTACACCAATGAGCCCAACACTACTGCTCTGGACAGCTCTGCTGACTTTCATCGCCCCCACACACGTTCATACACACACATACTGTATATATACACAGAATACAAATCCTACAAATACATTAAATACAAAACAAAAGCTACTTTTACTCTCTTCCTCTACATTTTTCTAAACGTATGCAATCACAGCTCATTTTCCAAACAATGCGTTCTAGTTGCAATAATAATAATTTTCTGATTACAATGTTTACACTCTCAATTTTTCATGCATTCAGAATCCATTTTATTGTTTCATCTTCACCTGCTAAGAAAGGAAAATGTTTTTTAGTCTGTTGGTTGCTTTTAAAAGCTTCTATGCATAATTCCTCACAAATTAGCCATTTGTAGTGTAATTCTCAGTATTACCAGGCTCATAGATATATATATATATCTATATTAGTATATTTATTTATATTAATATTATCTCTTTTTACACAGAAGACTATAATAAACCGCAATATCCAGGCCCGTCAATGTGGGTAATTGGGGAAGATGCTAGAGGCCACAGGTCCAATGGGGCTCATAACAATTGAGTAAGGCAAAGCAAGGTTATTCCTATAGCACATTTAATCCACATGGCAATTAAAGTGCTTTACATAAAGAAAAGAAAAAAATAATAATCAAAACTAAAACAGTATTAAACATTTATTAAAATTGAATAAAAAATCTTTAAGAGGTTTAAATGGTAATGTTGTATAGGATAAGCATTTAATTATTTAATTCATTTCATGTACCCCACATATATTTTTTCTAAGAAAGATGACCTATCAAACAAATCATTACAACCACATTTCCAGACCCCCTGAATCATTTATTTGTATAACTCTGTATCACCATACGATTAGTTTTAAAAATTATTATCTCTTTAACATTAAAGTGATTTGTGATCGTTAAATCATCGCAAAACTGTAACTATACTATCTAAACACTGTGTACAAAGAAAAGCGCTAAACAAAAAAATGGACCAGAATTAAATATATTAAGTCAACATTTTATTTAACCAGTTAATATAACAGAAATTTACTATATTAAGTCTAATTATTTATATAGAGATAAATATTGATTGTATATAATAATATATATACAATATTTTTACAAATAATAATAATAATAATCATTATATTGAATATAATTGATCATTTTTCCAAGCCATGTTCTCCACACAGGTGGATGATGCAGCGCACCAGAGCGAGTCTGCAAAGCATCTCAATGCAGTCATTTGACAGCACCTGCTCTCCCCACAGGCCAGTGCAACAAGTCTTGCTAGAGAAGAGTGTCAAAATGGAGTCTCCATCCACAAATACATACAGTTCCATTCTTCTCTAAGTACTTTAGCCTCTTATGAGCATTCCAACGTACCAGGTGCAGAAAGCCCAAATGTCACTTCTATCTATGCTTATCTATCCATTCGGAGGCGAGCTAATAACTTGCGTAATTCAATACAGAGGATATGAAATAACTGAACTGTAATCCCCTTTAATCTGCCACAGCAGTATGCAATAATGTCATGTCATATCTTGTTATAGGACAAGATGTGAGTTTCAACCTATGAACGAATGGGTAGGTGGTGGGAAAGGCAATAAGAGACCAAAGAATAAGAGATCAACACAGACAGCATGGTCCTTTTCTTATTGTATGGCTTTAGAAGACTTGGAATAAAGTGCTAAAAGTCACATGGACCACTTTTATGGAGCTTATTTGAAGCTTGAAAGCAACCAGGACCTTCTTAAAAAAATCTCCTTTAGTGTATTCACAGAAGAAAGCCAGCCATACAGGTTTGGAACAGGGGAGTTTTTACTGGGCCACAAGCCCCAGTGAAATACAGCTGCGTCCCAGTAAAATATTGCTGATAAGTCCATGTTTGATAGAGATTGCATATGATTCATTCAAAGAGTTCACTCAGGCACTTATTCATTTGCAGCTGCTCCACACGCCGAAACAGTAACGGGATACTTTAAAAGACAAAAAACAAAAAGAGCACTGGATGAGATGAATATTTCCAATCCACTGTGGGAAACAAAACTTGCAAATGTCTGTCGTTTGTCAAGGTAGAAGCTGCTTTTTATTGAGCATGCAGCTTCTGAACAACTCTCTACTGCAAGCAATCACAACTTTTATATGTGGACACTTTTTTGATAGTGGGCCTGTGCCCCAGTATTAATAAAAAGCTAGAAACACCAAAATAGCACAAACCAGACTTGACCAGCCTTAAAAATTCACTTTTACTTCCTCAAGATACAGTTTTTCTCTGCACTAGATCATTTTGTAATTCCTATTTATCTGTGGATTACAAAAGGTTAAGAGAAGTCCTGGCTGCCTCAGCATGACAGGAAAAACTGCACAATCACAGTAAATGGGTACAAGCAAGTTGTGGTATTATGTGTTTGTCCATGAAGCGCTCCATCATATCGCTTATGTTGAAAGACTATGTTGCAATGAAAAACACGCACACATGACTCCATTTCCCAGTGCTCGGAATGGGACATCCCCACCACTTTTAAAAAGAGGCCTCATCAATTATTTACACTTCCTGCCACATGCGTTCTACACGTTTCCCTTTCTGTCCATTAATATTTTAGCCTACACTGCGACAACCGTCCCCCCAAACTCTTGGCTTCCCAGCAGACATTTTGTCCACATAAATCACACGGTGACATTAAAGAAGCCTAAGATGGCCTTCACTGCCACTTACCACAAGTACACATTGGGGCGCATTAATCTCACCCTCTCTCCAGACAGAGGAGAGAGCCCGGCGCTCACGCCATACTAAAATGTCACTAACAAACAAGGCCATTTTGGAGAGGACTGTCTGTAAGTGCACAGTTACACAAAGACCATGAGGACAAACTGGAAGTCCGCTGAAAATGTCACGTCACTTTTTGCAGATAAAACTCAGCTAATCTGCAAGATAAAAGCGACTAAGTATGGTACTTCATTTTGGAGCGGCCTGGAAAACATCAGGTAGAGTGAGAAGTTCTCCCTCAAGGTTCGTCTCTCACTCTCTGAGCCTCTAAGGTTGTGACTGGTGGTCAAGCATCACGTGGCTACCCTGTTGCTGGTATCTGGGGAGAGCAGTGTGGCAGCAGCTGCTGGAACTACATTCCTCTTGGCCCGGGCGAAAGCCTCGCTGACCTCCCATGAGACGGGCACTAAATGGATTTCTGTCTTTAATCCCTGTGTATGATTTTATGGTACACCTTCAGGGGTTGCGGCATATGCCGCACTTGAGTGAATGCTACGTGTTAGCATGTCAAAATTATTAATCATCAATTCAGAGCTGTTCTCTTCCTCGAGCCTTCTATTTTAGCAGCCAGAGTGTGATTTTCTGGCTATGTTTCTCCCCAGGCTTTAGCCTGACATGTTCTCGGTGTCTCTCTCCTGATGCCACTGTGCTTTCATACCTGACAAAATCCGCTCAACCACGCCGGCTTCCGACTGTGCCGTGAAAGGTGTGCATGGAATCACAATGATGTGTCAGTGAAGAAGCGTCCCCGCCCCCCAAAGGCAGATAGTCAGCTGCATTTAGAGCGGCAGCCGCCCACTGCCTCCTTACACAGGAAGTAATGAGGCTTGGCCCCTGAGCCAAATCAACCCCGAACATAGATAGGACATGTGAAAAACACATACAGGAAACTCAGGCATGAGGACAGGGGGAGAGAGGGAAAATTAAATAAGGATAAGAAGGAGGATGAGGACAGAATAAAGGATAATATTAGAGTAAGAAATGTAAAAGCGGAGGATGCTGTGCATCAGGGTGAAAGAAATGGAGTCGGAAGGCAGGGAAGAAGATGAGCGGCTCAGGTTTCAGCACTGCAGCTAATGGACGGCTACATGCCATCCTTCAGAACAATGGGATAATAATACAGATATATGTGAGAGATGCACTCTCATTGGGGCGATTTTTTTGTTTTTGTTTGGGGGTTTTTGGTGGGGGGGGGGGTTTTTTTTTTTTTTTTTGTTTTGTTTTTTTTTTAATGATTAGCGCCTCGCTTTCAAGTGGATCCTATGGAAAATACAATAGTCTCTCCTGGTGCATTACCATACATGTCCCACTAAAACATGAGATCATTTTGCAGCCGTAAAGATGAATGTGTTTGCACATGGCTGCTACCAGTGCATTTCATCATGTTCCTTCTCAGACGATCCTCAGAGAGAAAGTCCAAACAGGGGCAGAACAGGCTTGTATTATATTATACAGTGATGTATTACCCAACACAATATTGCACATTCAAAATCTAACTTACAGTCCACTACTCTTTTTTCTATTTGCCATTTCTATTCATAAAACAGCTTGGCCAAACAATAACACCTCCCTTGTTTGATGCAGATCTATTCCAATAACAAAATCTATGCTGCAGCCATCTCATATTTCACAATATAAAGAAATTCCACACAGTTTCAGAAAGCTGTACACTGTTCAAGAAAGCATATACCTGCATTAATGTGTCATACAACTATGCTTTCTGTCCACTGTTGTCATGTGGGCAAACCAGGTACCCACTAAGGTTTTGATCAAGTTAAATATTGAATTAAATGTTATTAATATTTATTAAATACAATAAAATCAATAAAAATTGTATTATCACACCACATGTTCAACTGGGATAAGAAATGTTTCTTAAGCACTAAATCAGCATATTAGAATGATTTCTGAAGGATTATGTGACACTGAAGACTAGAGTACTTTTAAATTGTAAACTATTTCACAATTACAAATGGCGAACATGATATTTGCTATTTCGAATTGACAGCTTACTGTATTTTTATCAATAAATGCGCCTTGGTAAGATGGACTTGAGCAATGTTGAAACTTGATAAAATGGAAAAAATGTTACCAACCCCAAACTAATATATATTTAGTTTGCTTGTTTTTCATCAGGTTTAGGTATTTTACATTTTAATACTTGCGTTTTTGGGTCAGGAATCACCACTTGAGAAACACTGCTTTATGTATATAAATACTGGGAAAAGGGCTCACCCTTAAAAACTTTGCCACAGGTCCTGTGAGTTTTAGCAATGACCCTGACACAGACAATGTCAACATATTAATAAATGAAAAAGACAGCCCCCCCCTTGTTGTGCAACGCCCCCTGGCCAAAAGCATAGTTTTTTTTTTTTTTTTCGTCGTTCTTCTCTGGCCACAGGGTCAGGGCCCTCCTTTGCCCCCACCCTTCCCTTATCAGTATTCGCTCCAGGGCACTTTCAGCTCAAGAGAAAATTCACTGCACTGTGAAAGACAGAATGTGTGGTATTAAATTATACATCAGCTTCTCTCCATATAAGCAGTTTGCTATGTTCTCACTATTGCCGAGTGTTGGATTCAGTTTCATTACCAGTAAGCAGTGTTGGGCAGTAACGCATTACTTAGTAACGTGTTATTGTAATTTGATTACTTTTTTTAGTAACGGCGTAATTTAACGCGTTATAATTTTCAAAATAATTATAGTGTAGTTACAAGCCGAGGTCTCTATACGTCACTGCCGCATTACATTGCTGACAGAATGCAGTGATTTATAACCTAGAGATTGTAAAAAGGATGTTGCACACACACTGTCGAGTCAAGTGCCAGTGGATTAGAGACCTGCTCCCGCGAGACCTGATGCAACAGAGCGCGGCGTGGGACAAGATGGGCGAGTGCTGCTGCAGGCGGGAAAAAAAAAAAGAGAAAAAATCAAGAGATAAATTAGAAATTTGTGTGTGGCGATGCGGGAGATAAAAGATCACGGACTCCACAAAATATAAATTGAAACATAAAAGAAAAGCAATTCCATAGTTTATTTTTAGGCTATAACACGTGTTTGCAGCTTTGAGCAATGCAGTGCTGAAATTTGCTCATGAATCCTCTCATTATAACACAATAATTGTAGACATTATGAAAGATTCATAATGCATATATGTATTGTGTTAAAACAGAGATTTGTGAGATTGCGATGAACTGAGATGTCTTTTAGAGATTATATATGCAGCGCTCTTTGCTGGCATTCTGCCTTGCCAAACCATGCATGCAGCAGCCGTTTGCTTTAGTTAAAAATAACAGTGTTCTTTGAATGTTAATGCTTTAATAACAAATATTATCGGGAGCGTGTATGTTGGAATTTCATACATTTCATGGAGAAAAAAGTAACGTAACTAGTAATGTAAATTACTAATTACTTTTGAAATAAAGTAATCAGAACAGTATGTGATTACTTTAAAGGGGTCATATGATGCGATTTTTATTTTTCCTTTCGCTTTGGATTGTTACAAGCTCTTGGTGCATAAAGAAGATCTGTAATTTTGCAAAGACTAAAGTCTCAAATCCAAAAAGATAGTCTTTATAAAAATTAAGAGTTAACCACGTCTACCTAAAACGTCTCGTTCTAACACCCCCCCACATATCTACGTCACAATGTGGAAATATTAGCATAACGCCGCCCACGTAGCTTTTATTCCTGCTGTAGTACTGTTGTTGCCGCCGTCATGGCTCTGGCGTCCTGTGGTTGGTCTTCCAAAAGAGGATGGTATCCGCTTCGCCATGCCTGGAGCTGATCTTGCTGGTCGCTGAGGAATACATACTTTGCTCTCTCGATGCCGGATCGCTTTCACAACACAAAACCGTTACGAGCTGAGTCCATCCCTGGTCGTCACATAGGTTGCCGCACTCCCACCAGACCACAACTCCTCTTGTCGTCGTGAGCGTTCTCAGCCTCCCGCCCTCCGCATAATCTAGGCACGGATCACGCTAGGCCTCCGCTCCACTGCAGCCGCGGTGTGTACCTGTTTCATTGTGAAAGCAAAATACTTTGTTTGGCCTTCCAAAAGATGACACAGCTAGAAATCAGTGGTTAAGTTCTATTTTCAACACTGTTCCATACCGTGTAACCCAAATATTCAGATGAGTCCAGCGCATTTTATGGAGGACTGTTTCCTGATCCTGGTTGAGTAGACTACAATGCCGGCAGTTCTGACTCACAGACTGTAAATATGTTTATATTTAAAGAATTTGCCACTGACGATTCAAACGCAGGTTTTGAGCAGTGTAGAGTAGCGCTTTTTTGTTTGTCATTTCTCCGATCACAAATGAGACATGGTTTTATGTTTATGCGGCGCGATGCAATGCGTAAAAATACAGTATAAGTCATTATAATCAGTATTTATGTCTCCACTGGATGCAACAAATGTCTAGTTTGTAATGGGTTTTAATGTTTTGTGTCTCGTCGCTCCGGCCGGGACAAGACATCACAATATGGTAAGGGGCGTAACATTCCGTCACATGTTTGAGGTATTCGGCCAATCACAATGTATTGGATAGCTGGCCAATCAGAGCACCCCTCGCTTTTCAAATCGATTAGCTTTGTAAAAATCGAGCGTTTCAGAAAAGCGGGGAATAGAGGAGTAGAAGGGAGTAATCAGTAATCATAATTTTGATGACATTTTCAGAGTACTGCCCACACTGCACAACTATAGAACAACGAATAATACACACACCCACACATACACATCCATATATATATATATACAGTATACCTGTATATATAAGTCAGCCAGGGGCATAAAGCAGCAGATCTTGACTTGCTTTCCTTATGAGAACACACAACCCGTGGTTAACTGCTTAGATTTGTAAATGCTATAAACCTCTCTGTGATCTCCAAGATACATTTATTGAGGAAGAAGCGGGAGCAGTAATGTGAAATGCCTTTAAGTTATCTCTGCAATTGTCTTCTCATCGTAAGGGGCTGTTTAAAGTCCCAGGACTGGATGACATTCAAACTCCACGCCAGCTAATTGGTGCTGACACACAAAATTGATGACCTGCTTTTAACACCTTGCTTTAAAAATAAACAACATTACAGATTTGATTACAGAAGTACATCAAATTAGCAAGCAGACTAATGCCAATTCCCCATTCCCTAATAAAACAGAATTTTTTTCAGTCACTGTAAACAAACTTGGATTTTGTTTGGATAGCACATTCTTTTAGGATTCATGAGTGAATTGTGCAGTGTTGGAGAGTAACTAACTCAATCTCACTAACTCAGTAGTGTGAAAGCAGATTGGATTTTTTCAATGTTCAACTTTACCTTTAACAAGCTACTTTTACCAATTTAACCGATTTATAAGCAAATTGGAGCAAACAAATGTGCCTCTCTGTGGAGAACTGGGGAACTGGAGAAAAAAAATGCCAATCCTTAATTTCAACAAAATATTTCACATCCGATAATTTTCAACATCAATAATAAGAAGAAATGTTCTTGAGCACCAAATCAGCATATTAGAATGATTTATGAAAGATCATGTTAAACTGAAGACTGGAGTAATAGCTGCTGAAAATTCAGCTGTGCAATCACAGGGTGAAATTACATATTAAAATATGTTCAAATAGAAAATTGTTATTTTAAATTGCAATAATATTTCACAATTTACTGTGTTTACTGTATTTTTATAGTAGTATAGCAAACCTAATTGACATTGCTCATTTAAAACCCCCACTATTTTCATTCCAGACAAATACGGCTAACTGAATTGTAAAATCCATAAATAACTAGTATACCAGGATATGTACGCATTTAAAAGAATAAGTAATGTAGCAAACTAGTAGCTTGACAAAAAATATGAGTATCTTGTGGCCTGACAGGAACAATTTCAAATTAGCAATGCTGACACTGGAACTGATGGTATTATCATACAGATGTGCAAGGACATACATGGAGTCATGTACACAGAAATTACAATGTAAATACTATTTCCCATTTGCAGCGCTCTCATATATCTCTTCTTGAGTTCTCTCTAGTGTGTGTGTGTGTCTATGTGCACACGTTCCCTGCATGAGTGTCTTAGTGTGTATCCACTGCCTCTAGTCTACCTACCATACCTACTGCAGTACTCATATCTTTACTTATTATCTAAATGGAATCTCCACCCTAAGACCTGATCTCCACTGACAGGACGAGAGCAGCCAGCACCCTCTCCAGCACTACACTTCCTCTTTTGCCTTCTATCTGTCTCTCCTCCTCTCACCTTGAATATCTGCTTTAGAGCAGGCAAAATCTCTCTCTGACAATAGACCTACTTTAAATGGGAAAACATGCTAATGCTATTGGAAGCTGTAATACTGGGAGTCATTATTCCCGAAAACTGATATGAAACAAATAGAGCAAGTGGGCAGCCCTGTGTCCACAGGATACAGAGAGGATAAAGACAGAGATGAAAAACTGTCGGCTATGTGCTCATTAACATGCAGAACTAATGAACTCAGCAGCAAGCCCAAACACTATTAAACTGCTTGACTGTCTCTTTTGTAATGCAGAGAAGATAGCTGGAATAGGTATCAATCCTGATGCATAAGAAGTTGGGAAGGGATTTTATTGGAAGCAAGCAAAATAATAAGACTTTACCAAACAATGTGTCTATATGACAAAAAAAAGGTGTTTCATAAAATCATGCCATCACAGACAGTGAGACAAGCTCACACACACAAACATATCTAAACACCATCATCCATGCATGTATACAATCAAAATGTTTAGACGATCACACTTACGCGTCCTGAAGCGATGGTGTGGGCGAGTAGGCTTGGTTGAAGGGCCCTTGGAGGAGCGCCCATGATTCCAGCGTTGACCGGGCTTGGAGGGGGACGCGAGGGTGGAGGTCGGTTGGGCCACTTGGGTGGTGGTTGTGCTCATCATAATCGTAGTGGTTGTCATGCTCGTGGTAGTCGGTGGCCCAGCCCGTGCAGAAGGAGATACATTTCGGCTCACACCCTCCCCGCTGGGTTTTCGGACAGTTGTGCTGCGTGGGGTCACCTCCTTTCCTCCCGGTGGGGCAGGATTGGTGGCTCGGGTGGCGGTGGTGGTGTTGGTCAATCGTGTTCCCACTCTGTTATGCAGGTGTGGAGCTCTGTTTCCTGAGCCTCCCCCTAAGGCTCCACCACCTCCTCCACTGCTGCTACTGCTACTGGCCGTGTGGTTTGAGGACTGCCCAATTCGAGTCCTTTGCACTGTACCTGTACCCTCAGCTGCACGGGTTGCTGAACCCGGAGCCGCTGAGGGCGTTGTGGAAGTGGTAGATGTGGAGCCATCAGAACCCTTGGGCAGGGCACTGGGTTTAGATAGGAAAATGGGGTCCTGTCCGATGCGATTGGCATCCACCAGGTCAGTTGGGACATAATCCTGCACTGAGCCCACCACAATCCACTTTAAAAGCATCAGGCTGAGGCCTAGGCCCACAAAGCCCATCAGCAGGGGTACAACGCAAAGCCAGGTCTGCTGCCGTGGCCACACCGCACAGGGGCCACAGCGGAGGGGCCCTGGGGCCCGGGGAGAGGCTTGTTCACCCCCGGGCTCCTCCAGGGTCATGGTCTCCATGGTGGCCCCTAGTGCCGTTCTCTCACTCATGCTTCTGGGGTTCAGGGCCCAGCCAGAAAGTAGTGCAAGCAGTGGAGGGGGCTGGGGAGGGAACCAAAACTGGGCATCTCATTAATATTCATTTAACACTCTTCCACAGCTACAGATACATGCAACACTGACGAATATAACTATGCCAGCAACATCATCCATATTCTCGTATATACATAATAGGTATATATCGATTATATATATTTATATCATATATATATATATTATTATATATAATAGTTATGAACACATAAATGGTAATTCTTTACAAATACAATAAACAAACCCTAAAGCTCGAAGACACCAATAGTCACGTACACACGCACACATACACGCACATACACACACACTCGATCAGGAATCAAAGAGGACCAGGTTTGGGAGAAGAGCGGGTTTTGGGAACGAGCCTCTCTTTAGTTCAGCTTCCGTAGAACCGAAGGTAATTCCCAAGACACTCCATATATAGAGATGAAAAATAGAACAAAAATTAAGTTTTGCGGATCCGTCTATGTTCTGCCCAGAGTCAGATTTTCTTTATAAATCCATGAGTGTTTGAGCGAGGGCAGCTCCCTGCTGCAGATCTTCTCTCACAGCTGCATTAACGCATCGGTCGTCGTGGCTGGCGCAGCCCTGCCTCTGTGTGTGTGAGTGTGCGCATATATGTGTGTGTGTGTGTGGAGAAGCTCAGGTAGCGACAGAAGCACAGCTCCACTCAAGGGACAGCTCTGTGTGCCTCTCCCCTGACACGGCACTCTCTCTCTCCCTTGACACGGCACTTCGTCTCTGGCTACGCAGTTTGGATCTTCCCTCTAGTCTCTACAGCGGTGCATGAGTAGACACGGGCAGCCGGTAATCCACCCCACAGGAGAGAACAGCAGAGCGGGGGAGAATGATGTACTCTGATCAGGCAGAGACGGCTGCCAGGGTTAAATCCATCAGATCCTTTTCCCAATCCCTGCCCTTAGTTCTCCCGTTCTGTCAGTGTACATCCGAGCTTCTGCCCTGCATCCATCATTGCACCAGAATTCAAAGGCAGTCCTGTCTCTGAGCTTGCTACATTCCCACACTGAAAGACTCAGACCTTGGCAGAAACACAGGCACACAGAGTGTGAGAGAAGCAAGCAGAGGGAGAAAGAGCGAGCGGAAACAAGAGAGAGCAAGCGACAGAATGTGCAATGGAGAGAAAGCAGAAGAGGAGGGAGAGTGAGTGGGTGAGCATGAGACTGGGAGAGAGTGAGATAGAAAAGGGAGGGGGAAAGTAGAGAGAGCTGCTCTGAAAACTGATGCGGCTGCTTTTCTTAGAGCCTGCAGTGTGTGTCTGCATATGTGTTTTCTGGATTGTGTGCATCTCGGGGGGGGGTGAATGATGCTAGTTATAAATTTCTTGAGCCACTCTTTTCCCTTCCTGGCCCTTCCATCTTTGTTGACTGCATACGTCCAGACTGACAAACATGAACTCCAAAATAACTGTACTTGAGCTTGTTTGTGACCAGACTAGAAGGAGCAGGGAGAGTTTTGAAGGAAGGAAAAACACGTAAAAAAAAAAAAAAAAAAGAAACAAAAAAAAAAAAAAGAAAAAAAAAGGAAAGGATAAGTGAAGAAAAGAAATGTGTAAAAAAGGAATAGAAGAAGGAATAACAAGGGGATGGAAAGAGGAAGGAAGAGGAAAGAGAGGGGGGATGTTGCGAGGAGGGAGGAGTAAGGAAGAATAAGAAAGAAGTGGAAGGGAAATAAAGAAAAAGTGAGAAGGAAGGAATAGGTGGGAAGAAAAGGTGAGAAGAAAGAGAGGGAAAGGAAATAAATGTAAATTGGAAAGGAGAGGAGAGTTGTTGAGAAAGAGCAGCACAGGTAAAGTAGTTCAAATCCCAGACGCCCATCTCACAGACACACCCCTGAGTGCCTGAGGGACGGCATAAGAAGAGGCTTCTAGAAGACACAGAGACATAGTCTCATAGTCATTGTAGGGTGACTTGTCTCAAACCAGAACACTCGGGGGATAGAAGGTAATCGAAAAAAAAAAAATCAATCAGCTGTTGATTGGACTTTGAGATGTGGTTGTTGCACTCAAAAATGAATGTGATTGTGGAAAGGCAGAGTTTAAAGGCCTGATCAGTGAGATGAATATTTCGTGTGATAAACATTTTAATTTGAATGAACAATTGTTTATGTGCCTTTTCAGAGAGATAAAACTTTGTATGTCGTCAATGCAACAGTTTTTTTAAAGAGAGGCGTTCTAAATATTTTTCCATCGCACTGCGAATAAAACTGATGAACTGCAAATCATAACAAATATGATTTGTGCTTTTGGTCACAGGCCTAGAGTCTTTGCTGTTTAATAAAACTACGACTTGGTGGTGTTCACAAACAGACTACGCTAAGTGACAATGAATAGTAATCTACTCTGGAACTGGCTCTTCTGTCTCTGTACTCTTGTTTTAGGTGTTTTTTGATAAATGCATTGTTAATACAAAAATCTCAACTGCTGTTTGAAAAATGTAAATATTGTTTCACTTAATTTCTTCCCCATGACAATTGGGTGTCAGACATGGAATGTTCAGCAACATTTTGTTTACCAGAGAAATCAGGGTATTTTTGTTTTTCTATAAGCACCACGACCTGTCAGCGAAGGAAACTGGATTTTCATTGCCATTTGTAACACACTGGTCTTAAGAGACAAATAAAAAAAATTGGACGATTGGCTGCAAATAGGAATGTGGTGTTAAGATCCTTAAAGGGATAGTTCACCAAAATGAATTTTTTGTTCGTCATTTAGAGAAGGGGGAAGTAAGAGCGCTGCCTCTAAACTGCTTTGCTCCCTTCCTGCCCTTCCATCTTTTTTGACTGCATAGGTCCATACTGACAACATGAACTCCCAAATACCTGTACTGATCTGTTGGTGACACAACGAGAGGAGCAGGGAGATTTTGAAGGAAGGTAAAAAACAAGGGACAGGAAGGAATAGTGAAACTAAACGAAATGGGAAAAAAATAATAACTACGGAAGGAATACCAAGGGAATGAATAAACGATGGAAGGTAAATAATAGACCAGTGCTACGGACGAATAGATGTAAGAAAATTGAAAGAAAGAAAATGGAAATTAATACCTTTTAAAGGGAGAGAGAGAGAGGAAAGACCCGAGACTAGTCTCATAGTCATTGTAGTGACTTTGTGCTCACCAGAACACTCGGGATAGAGGAATCGAAAGAAAAAATCTTTTCTACAAAAAAAAAAAAAAAATCATCAGCTTTGATGGACTTTGGATGTGGTTGTTGCACGCAAATGACTGTGATTGTGGAAAGGCAGGTTAAGCCTGATCAGTGACATGAGTTGCGGGGGGTGATACCCATTTTTAAGTAGTATAATACTAATAAGATTAATAATAATATATTAATAATATACGAATAATAAGATCGGTAGCATGCAACTCAGAACAAAGAGTGTATAATTTTCATTTCATGCGATTGGAATATAACATTTCATAAATTATCAGCATATAAATATGACACCAATTCCATATTTGTCAGAAGAAAATTCTGGAAATGTAACTTTTACAGAGAAAACAAAGTGTCTTACTTGCATTTTCAAGTCTTGTAAAAAATAAATAGATGGGCTTCTTTCAACTTGTTGAAACACATTTTCATTTAGGCATTTCGTTAAAAGCCGCTTGTACCAAGAGAACTATAGAGAGTGGAAACAAGCTTGTGAAGTTATCGTCATGGCAACCAGATACATTATTTGCTTAAACACATTCTACAAAGAAGTATCTGCAAACTAACCTGCAATACTGAAGAAACAGCTTCCTTTTTCTGCAGTATCACCCAATTGAAACCACAAACAATAAAGACAGTAGCTACTGACACTGAAGCTACTCATAACAGAACAGAGAAACAGAAACCATGGTTTATTTACAAGTCAAGACACACCTCATGAAATCAGGATAAACCTAGAAATCTTGCCATCCTAGAAAAAATGCACAATCACAAAATACTGTACACACACACACACAAACACAACACAAATACAGATAACTTCCCACACAATACAGAAGAAGGTTAAAGCCCTCATTCAAGCAGATCCCTCTGCAAACAATCAATAAGAAGCAATAAGAACCTTAAAAAATAAAACTTTTCTCTGGGGGGCACTAGACTGTGAATGCACACCCACCGTCAGTGTGACTTGGGCTGGATTTGGACACTTTTAAATGCTGACTGACAGCACTTGACTGATAGGTGGACATTTCTGCAGAAGCAAGGACAATTAAATGTGTGGTGACCTCACATAGGACCTCCTTCAAATAAGATAGGTGAAGCTATGGGAGAACATGGTCTAAACTAAAAAAAAGGGAACATGAATTCCTTTACTTGTCAACCAGAGCACCAAGGGAAAACAAAAGAGTGATTGACAGGGCGAGAATGAGAGAAGAAGACAAAAGCAAGTACATGAGATGTGAACAAGATACCACCAGTAGTGCAATTCCTTATGTTAAGGATGCAAATATTTACATAAGACATGCCCATAGGCGAAAATTCCTGGGGGGACAGGACAGAAAAAAATCAAAAACAAAAAAAGAAGGAAAGAAATCGAAAGACTGGAACAAAACCCCCCCTATCTGAGGCTGGTCCTCCAAAAATATGATTAGAATCCGTCTGTCTATTGTCATAACAATGTTTTATACCTTAACTCAATTGTGTACGTATTAAAACCACAAACGAGGCAAAAAATCTCCCCTCCCTTGCCTCACAGTGCTTTGGTCCAAATGCCTGCTTTCCTCTTTTACATCACCTACACGCACACAAGTCCAGTGAGAGAGATCAAAGCCAACGGTCTCCCTGCTGCACTAATAGTGGTAAGGCTTTCCTCTGTGTATACATATCCTTACAAGTACAAATTTAGCTGTATTATTTGTGTCCCCTACAAAAATCGCTCTTGAGAAATTGTATGTTGTCTGTTAGACAAAATTTACGCCCCTGGACATGCCAACATCTTCAACACTGGATGACATGAAGTCAACATTCAAGAGCACAGAAATTCTTCTTCACTCAGCATCAGTTTTGAGATGGAAAAATATTGTTTACAGCACAATACTGAATGATTTTCAACCTCAGTAAAAGAGACATGAACTGTGTAACATTATAAGCACATGTAGCAAATCAGCTCATGGGAAATATGAATAATTAACCATAACTAATTATGATTAATTATTAATATTTTAGATCCACTGTAGATATTTAGCTGACCACTAAGGGTCAACCGTCTTGTCAATTCTAAAAACGTTAATTTACTGGTTAAGGGAAATAACTTCCTTACAGTACAATTCTACAAAAGCTTGTAGCATAAATCTGCATGTTTAAGTGACTCCAGTTATAAGCAAACAATGAACAACTTCAAGTGTGATACAAGTAAGGTTTTCTTACCTACATAAACACTAAACTAGCTAAATACACATAACACATTAAGCCTTTCTACATACACAGACCCCCACACACACACACATAATTTGGTATAGGACAGGGTTAACTTGTTAGCACTAAAGAACGAGACATACAGGACTACACATTTCTGGAAACATTTTGCATATTCAGCAGATCTAAAGCCTGAGGGAAACATCAGTTTCTTATTTCAAACACACCTTTGTAAAAAGGTGTACCTGATACTTAATGCATCAATTAAATCGGCTAAGTTTGATACTTGCGTATGTCTGAAAAAGATTCCTGATGCAATCTTAAGGCCCCAAGATTTGCTGAAGTTGGTTGATGAGAAAGATCTAGTTTGAGTCAGAGTCACTTGATGATTGAAAAGGACTAGGCCGGAGCCTGGCTCGAGCTTTGGTATCCTGGAGCGTTTCGCACATCTTCATTTTAGCATCTCCCTGAACCACCGAACTGGGGCGGGTCCCTGGAGCCGGGCCGTTAAGGTCGGAGAAGATCTCCGCCTTTCAAGTTGGGCTTGTCCAATGAGAAAGGCTGAGATCCAAAGCGGTAGGTTGCAATTGCTGGAGGGTTTTACTACCCTTTGGCTCTACGCATGTTTTGCAAATGACTTAAAGCGAACTTACTAACGATTCTCAGGGCCCTAAGTATATATGCCTAGTCCACCAATATCTCCACGCTGGTTTTTGATCATAGAAGGAAATTCATATATAACAAGGTCAGTTACAAGCATAGTGAAAAGGGATGATTAGGGATGGGTTCCCTCCCAGCATAACGAAATAGTCTAAGAATATCAAGACAAAATACACAATGACAATAATATACTCAATGGCCTTAAGAAATATGTGTGTTCATTCAAATAAATATGTGTGTTCATTTTTCTATGAATTAACTAGAACACAATCCATTTCTACTCTGCTTTTCCTTGGAACATGCAGGGATTTTCCCTGCTTTACATACTTTTGGCCAATAAAACCAGTGATATCAGCGTTGGTTACCATGCAACAAAGGGGCCTGTTCGGCTCCCTGGGGTGTTACGCATTCCGGGGGGAGGGTTCATGGGTCCTCATTGTTTTTTTTTTTGATTTTTTGTTACTGAGGTTTTACAGAGTATTTGTTATATAAAAAGAGAATATACTGTATAGTGTGTTGGATTGGTCCAGACGATACATATTTCCCCCCTTTCGAGCGTTATTGTCCGTAGAATAGACAACAACGAGAGATGTCAAGGTGCAGAACAATCGAACACACCCCTGCCACTCACGGCTGGGAGCCAGTGGTGGCTTTTTGGTTGTTGGTGCCGTGGTGGATGCTGTCAGGTTGTGTGCTGTGGTGATGTAGGCTGTAGTAAGGTGTGGGTCCTCGAGCTTATGCATCAGGTGTCGAGGCTGTGTCACCTGTCATCCTGATGTGAGTTAGTCCGGGTAGGATGTTTTTTTTTGTTGATGTTGTTAGCCAGTAGGCTATTTGTGGTACCCACGATGTGGAACAGCCGTGTTAGACTCTCACTGGTGAGAGTGCATGTGGTTCCAGGGATTGCAGGTAATTGTTATGGATATTTTGTAGCGTGCAGAGAGTTTCAGACTGACCTAGTGATGTTGGCAGGAGAGCAGCAGGTGGTTGTTATCTCTCTGTTCTGCCCGAACGTCACTATAAATCTGAGGTTTGCGGTGTCGCTTTGCTCTTGTGGCTGCACCGACTTGAGCTTGCCTGAGTTGTGTTTGTAGAGCTTTCGCTGTTGGGCATGTGTGCCCGTTGCTCAATCCAACGTTGTCTGGCTGCTTCTGGGGGTGTCGACCGGTTTCAAGGGATGCTCCTCCCTTGGAGGGGCCTGATGCTGTGTTGCAGCAGGCAAGGAGTCAGAGGTTTGTCTTTCTCAATACTCCTTAGTTGAGTTTTTTGTTCAAGGAGCTCTTTTGCGAGTTTCAGCAGCTCCTGTAACCCAGAGGTAGTCGTGTCCAGCTGTCCTTGTGTAGCCTTCGTTGTGTGGAGGAGGATGTTGTGGTTGACTGCTGTTGGACATACTGTGGTGTTCGCAGGGTGAGAATGTCTTCTTCCATGGCTTCTCCCAATTTTTGGTCTGGAACCTGGGTTTGTTGCCATGGTGATGGCTCTGTCCTCTTCTGGCTAGGGGCTTTCTGTAGAAGGGTTTTGCATTGTGGCAATGCTGGGTGCCTTCTGGTGCCCGCTTTGGATTCTGAGTTGTGAAGTTCAGACTCAGTGGGGTTTGACAAACACCTTTAGTGGAGGCCTTGAGCTTGTTAAAGGCCTTCTGTGTCAGGCTACGCAGCTGTTGATTAGGCATTGTGAGGCAGGCCCTAATGCCTAGATGACTTATTGCAGCTGGTGTCCTCCGCCATCCCAGGGTAATTGTGAGCTTTGGAGTAAGTTTGTCAAAGTCTGTGGTAGTAAGCATGGGGAGTTTCACGCCGGCCCTGCTTGGTGTCTGGGGCAGCGATTAGTCCGTGTTCAGACTCTGGGTCTGATAGTATTTAGGTTGCCAGATGTGTTGTTTCTGGCCAGCTCGTTGGGGTCTGTGGGTTCACACGGTGTGTGTGTCTGCAGTGATTCTCTGGAAAAGTCCCTGCCCCACCCCTTTGTGTCTGCTGGTTGGTGACGTGTGAACAGTTGCTCTCGCCCCCCCCCTCGCAGGTTCAGACTCTTGGCTGCGGGGGTGGGCCTGCTGGCCAGGGGAATTTCTGTTTCGTGTTTTCCCTATCTGTTTGCCTTGTGGTCTGCAAGCATATTTCAGTTCATTTGTGACACTGAATTCACCTCGTTGCGTTTCTTCGGTTCGCCTGAAAATTTTTTTTTTTGTTGCAGCTGCAGAGGTTTTCAGGGAGCTGACTTGTGAAGTGTCAAGCAGAAGGCTTTGGCTCCCTTTCCCCCTTTCGTAGCTGTGCCCAGGCGTGGAGGGCTTGCACTGCTGGCTACCGATATTCAGCCGGCTGTCTTTTGCTTATGTCTATGCGCAGTCGTTAGGACTGTTTAAATTCTTTCTTAACCAAGTCAAGCTCCTTTCTAATTGCTGAGTCAGGGTTTGGACCTCAA
>JADLZN010005580.1:0-128339 GCA_018155175.1 Sinocyclocheilus anophthalmus | reverse complement strand
CTATCTCATTTAGTTCCACATATGTTGTTTTAAGAGTGACTTTGTGTGAAACAGTTCTCTTTTCAAGTCCTGTGTGATGGCTTTTTCCAGCGGCGCTTGGTGTTGAGCAGCTGTTAGAGCCTCTGTGAAGACTGGTGATTTCTTTCTGTCGCACCATTCGGTGAGGTTCTTTGCATCCGTTCTTTGCTTTCTCTCGTTGAGCAGGTGTCATTTCTCTGTAGAATTCTGTGACTTGCAGTGTCAGCTCATATACCTCCTGTCTGAGGCCCTTGAGGGTGGGGGCCGAGGAGAGGATGATGCTGTTCAAATGTTCGCTTATGTCACAGTCTCGCTGTTCCTTCCTTTGCCATTGCAGGTCGTTGGCTGCCTTGAGCTGAATGATGTCCATTACAGTTCTCTACTGAGTGTCCAGGTGGTCCTGGTGAGCTGCCAGGGCTGGATGTCTGTGGAATGTCTGCGACATACTGGCACACTTGTGGGAACACCAGAGAGAGAGAGAGAGACACAAGGCAAATGCAGGTAGTAGAGACGGTGTAATTAAACTATCTCTAAGGGGCAGGCTGTGTAGGACTGTAAGGTATGACGAGCTGGTGGGGAGGCAGCTAGTGAGGAGGGTGCTTGATTTTGGTTCGTGAACAAAAAGGAAGAGTTGAGTAACTTTGTTGGGGTGCCGTAGCAGGGTCAGCTGAGGACCGGGCTATGGTCACTATGACGAACTGAAAGAAACAAAGATGAATCAAAAAAAAAAAAAGGAACATTTTTACCTATTTTAGTTTTTTTTCTAAGAGATATGGCTAAGCAGGTTCACCTGGGGTGATTCGCAATAGACTCATAAACCTAGCGGTTAGGCTTGTTAGTAAACTAGCGGGACCACCAAATACCTCGTCAAAGGAAAAAGAAACAGTGGGAATTGTTCCTAGTTTTATCTTGGCTTACATTGTGTTGAACAGTAGCTGCAATTCAATGTATTAGGTCTGGCACTGAGGATTGAGGAGGAGTAGAGAGGAAACAGGGATTATGCTACTAATATCCTGTATAACTCGTTAAGGAAACAACTGTTGCTAGAACTACTGTAATCCTATCAAAAAGCGAAGATGGTGATGGTGAAGTAACTAAAATAAGGTAAAAGTAAAACGTAACAACCAAAAAAAAATAATAATAAATAACGAGGGGTCCTAAGAGCTGTAGGAAATTTAAAGGGGAAAGTAAATAAACAAAATAACAAATAAAAATAAAATGGAATAAAAAAAATAAAATAAAAAAAAATAAAAATTTGATTTAATTAAATCTCAAATTTAATACAAATCAATTTCGCTGAATTGGTACATTTGTGCTAAACAAATGTAAGTAAATGCAAAAAATTGAAAAAGGTAGAATAAAGTCAAAACAAAAATAAACAATAACACAAGTAAAACCCAGTATGGGGGTGGGTCCCACAGGGACCTGTGAGGGCATCAACAGGAAGTGACACCAGGAATGACAGAGAGAGAGCGAGAGAGAGAGGGGAGAGAGAGGGTGTGGTTAGAAAGTTTCACTTTACACGCCTATCTAAGCGTTAGCCAGATGCTAACAGTTAGCAGTTGAGGTAAAGGGCTTAGCTTAAGAGTTAGCGTTAGTTACACGCAATTCTTTGTTTACGCACGGGTCTGTGAAGTGGATGCTGTTGTCAGATTAACCGGAAGAGTATGCTCACACTTCCGGGGTCACGTGTTGCTAGGATACCAATGCAAGCTCACAACAGGTGCAGTGGAGCAGACTTGCACTGCTGTGAGCATGCATGGGAAACTCATGAATGTCCCATACAAATTAATTTATTACTCAAAACAGCACATTCACTTCAAAGGCAATGGTGGATTCGTAGTTAGCTAAGCTAAAATAACACCATTAATTTTACGTAAATATTTCAAATGAGCGAGTCATAATGAAAAACAATGATACGTAACACATAATAAGGACTTAAATCGGTGAAATGAGGAGCATCGCTCAGATCAACTACACAGTACTGAAGAAGGGGATTTCTTCACCCAAGATCAGACCGATTCATTCTGGAACCATTTATATGAGCTGCTAATCTGAGAATGCGTCGTCAGAAAATAGACTTATGCTCAACTAACAACAGAGATTAGGATTTCTTAGCTAAAATCAGGTTAGTTTCTTATCATACAATTTAAACACATTATAGCACTGAAAAACTTATTTTGGCTTGTAGGAAGGCGCATTCAAACTATAAATTTATCTGATTTTGATCAGAAACTGGTGCACGCATGTATAAGAGTTACGTAAATGTTTCACATGAGTGGGTCGATTATGAATACAATGATACATAACACATAATAAGGCCTTAAATCAGTGAAATGAGGAGCATCGCTCAGATCACCTACACAGTACTGAAAAGGGGGATTTCTTCGCCCAAGATCAGACTTATTTATTCTGGTACCATTTATATGGGTTGTTAATCTGAGATTTCTTCGTCAGAAAAGGCATACTCTCTACTAACAACAGAATTTAGGATTTCTTCGCTAAAGTCAGGTTATTTTCTTATCGTACGATTTAAACACATTTTAGCACTGAAAACTTCTTACTGCTCGGAGGAAGGCGCATTCAAACTATAATTTATCTGGTTTTGATCAGGAACTGGTATGCGCATGGAGAAGAAGTTACTAAAATTTATGAAACAGACACATAAGATTGATAATTGGGTCTGCTTGCAAGCAATGTTTAAAAACGACTCCACCATTCTAAATTACTGCTCGTACTGCATAAAATAGGAAACTATTATTTTCCTGGCCATGTGAAAGCTGGGATTTTTCTGTCTAGCTTGTCAAGGTCTCTGGTGGTCACATTATGCACTGCTGCAGGGATGCTTGGAAGTATTACAGTTCTTTTTCTGTCAGTTGTTAAGCAGAAAGTGCTGGCTCACCCCTTCGTAGCTTCGTGCACCTGAGGGAGTTTGCACTGCTAAGTGAGGATGCAGGAGTAGGGTGTCTCTACCACTGCGTCTCTTTTCGCCGCCTGTAGGAGCCCTGCAGTTCTCTTCGGAGAATGTCAAGCGTGTTCTTGAGTGTTTGTTCTGTCTGCTGGATCAGAGTCTCAATTCTGGTAACTTTGTCTAAGAGCTCAGAATTTGTTGCTTTAATAGTAATTTTGTGTGGGAATTTTTCCTTTCCAGGTCCTTTCTGGCTACTTTTTCCAGGTGCTCTTGCTGTTCAGCTGCTGTCAGAGCCTTTTTAAATCTATTTATTTCCTCCTGTAACTCCATTTTGCTGGGGACCTTGTGGGATACCGCCGTGATATGTTGCTTGAGATCATTTACCTCCTGTTTAAGACCCATGAGGTTGTGGGCCAGGAAGATGAGGACCTTGGCGAGCTTTTTGTAGCCACAAATCTCGCCCGAGTCCTGAGTCTGAGGCACACCCCTCTCTGCGTCCAGCCGCTTTCGGCTCAGTAGGTGGTTGTCGGCCATGGGTAGGGGGTGTTCCTCACAACGCATGGCCAGCCCTCTTTGGTCTGCATTCTGGGCAGTTAGTCTGAGCATATGCACCGTTTTGTCACACTGGTGTTGAGAGTAAGGGCTATAGACTACTACAAGATCAAAACAGAGTTTGAATGCTAAAATAGTTTTGGGTCAGGATATGTTTTGCTGAAAAGGGCGTAAACCGGATTTTGATTGATGACTTAAGACTAATGTCAAATTATTGTCAAATTATCACTAAGAATTTACTGACGGTTCCCCAAACAAGCTTAATCTCTGAGGTCCCATGACCACCGGCAGAGGGGGAAAAGGCGAACAACGCAGAAGGAAAAGGAGCGACATTTCTATTCAGGATTATGCTTTATTATTATTATTTTTTTTGGAAAATAAATCACTAAAATAGAAATGTCTCTGGTTCCTTTTGAGGTTCAGAGAGAAAATAAAGGGGGCATAACATGTAAATGGATATAAAATTAGCTGACTTCTATTATTAAAAAAGGGTAATCATTTGGTCTTGGGAACATACCCCCAGACAGCTAGCCATAGTGATTAGCTGGGTTCTAACACCGCTCACCCAATACCTTAATGAGTCTCTTCACTCGTGACAGTTAAGATTTAATTAAATTTGACTTTTAATTAATGTAACTTAAGACAATAGCATCCAGGAAGGATACTCTAGGATAGTTAAAATTCGCTGAGACGAATTGAAGATTGAGAAAAATAGAAAAAGAAGAAAAAGAAGGAAAAGAAAGTGAAAAATCAGAAACCATGGATTAGGTTAATTTCAAATTACTTCACACTGCACACACACACATGTTGTATTTAAGAGCTTCAATTAAAGAGTGTTAAACCCTAATTGTTAAAGTTATTTGGTAGCTTAGCCTAAGATGAAAGTATGTTAAGTCGTGTTAGCTTAGCTGCTTCAGTTGGTTTGTTTACAACATGGCGTGTTGTTCTATGTGAAGTTAGCACTTCCTGTGAAAAGTTGTTGTCACGGTAACCAATGCATGCCAGCGTAATTAACGCAGTTTAATGTCTGTCTATGTTTAACAGTCATAGTTTTAGAACGTGGTGCTTTCAACCTTCAAGACTTGTTTCATTACATTAGCACTTCGGTGAGTGCTACTCTAATGCAACAATAAACTTCTTGCAATTGTTTAAAGAATTACAAAACGTGTTCACTGTAAGTTAAAACCGGTTTAAACAAATATGTAGTTATGTTTGCCTCACATATGAGTACAAAAGTACAGTATTACACCTTTAATTTCACTCAGCGAATGAAACACAGTAATGACCACCAGGTTACTAGGCTTGTATATATACAGTCAAAGTGTAGATGAATTGCTTCAATCTAATTATACACTATAAGGCCTTTATGCTGTAGGTACGGGGCTAGCCTAGCGTCACCTACTTGATAGTAAGAGTACTGAGATTTCGTCGCACAGGCATACAATTTTAAAACCAAGACTGCAATTTTGTGCCACAGTTTATTCACTAAACCAGAATATTACATATGGCTACAGTTTTGGACAGCCGCTGAGCCTGCAGATTCAGCTCGTTACGTTTTTGTGTCAAGATAGTGATTATGCTGTTATACTTACAAAGTAGGGTTCTTTGGGTTAAAATAGTTATTTAATCATTTTATCCCCCACTCGATGTCCTTAAGCATGTAAATACATAAGACGCCCTCAAAATTAAATAGTACGGTACAATTCAAACCCCCACGTTACTCTGCATTCAAATAGACCCGCAAATAGGGAGACCACCCCCGGGCCTCTGACTCAGTCCTATGGTAACTGGGCCTCCAGCCCAACACACTTATCAACCGTGCGAACACTGTTCTAAACACTACTAACGCCCGCACCGTGTATACAACCCTGCACGCACCACTGCTCCACAACCAAAATCCTCCTGCTTACGGGCCCACCCTACAGCTCATGGGGAAATATGGTCTCATTACACTCCCACCCAACCCCCTAGTTAAACCACCTATTCTATTTTACCGCTACACTGTAGCATATTCAGATCGCCCCCGACCACCTCAGGGTCAACCCGTCTGGTCTTCCTAAGAACGTAACCGTTATGGTTAAGGGGAATAACCTTCTCACGACCGTACAATTCTATACAAGTTGGTAACGTTAACCATCTGCATGACCATTACGTGACTAAGGTTATGATGGAACAAAATGACACCCCGTCCAACGTGTGATACAAGTAAGAGTTGCATTAACTACATAAACACTTCCACACACCACCCTCGCTCTACACCCAATACTACCTAAAACAATTAAGAAAGGCTTCTAACCCACCCACAACCCATAACCCAAACCACACAAACACACATACAGTTGGTATAGGAAAGGGTTAAAGTTTACCTCAGCATAGAAAGAGGCATAAAGAAAGAATTTTATGGAACACTTTTGCATATTCAACAGATCAAAGCCTTCAAGGATACGTCAGATTCTTAGTTCAAACACAACTTTGTAAAAAGGTGTAACGATACTTAATGTATCAATTAATAAGA
The DNA here is from genome assembly GCA_018155175.1 of Sinocyclocheilus anophthalmus. Taxonomy (NCBI): domain Eukaryota; kingdom Metazoa; phylum Chordata; class Actinopteri; order Cypriniformes; family Cyprinidae; genus Sinocyclocheilus; species Sinocyclocheilus anophthalmus. The sequence goes on along the minus strand of JADLZN010005580.1, from coordinate 122,343 downwards.
CTGAGTTTGATACTTAGCGAGTCTCTGCGGTCTGAAAGAGTTTCCTGATGCAAATCTTAAAGCTTCCCTTTGATCTTTGCTGAATTCGGGTCGATGATAAGAACCAGTTTGAGTCAGTGTCACTTGATGAATGGAAAGGACTAGGCAGAAGAAAAGGCCTGGCACAGATGCTTTGGTATCCTGAAGCGTTTTTTCACATCTTCATCTTAGCATCTCACTGAACCACCAACTGGGGCGGGTCCCTGGAGCCAGGCCTTTAAGGTCGGAGAAGATCTCCGCTTTTCAAGATGGGCTTGTCCAATGAGAAAAATGGAAATTCCGAGCGGGAGGTGGCATTGCTGGAGGTTTACGAACCTTTGTTCTCTAAGCATGGTAATGCAAAGAGACTTTCCCTTTAAATGACAATTTATTTAATAGCATTCCTGTGGACATAATATAATATTGCCCCATATGTCACCACCATATAACCCTATACACGCTTGTTTCGATCATTACAAAGGCAAATTCATAGGTACTAAACAAGGTAAGATTACATATAGTTAAAAGGGATGATCAGGAATGGGTCCCCTCACAAGCATACTAAAATAGTCTAAGAATATCAAAGACAAAATACACAATGACAATAATATACTCAATGGCCTGAAGAAATATGTGTGTTCATTCAAATAACGGTTTTTCTATGAATTAACTAGAACACAGTCCATTTCTACTCTGCTTTTCCTTGGGACAAAGAGTGGGCTATCCTTCTCACAATCCTGGGGGGTCATAAAACCAGTGATAACATGATTAGTTGTCATGGTGACCAAGAGGGCCTGGTGTTCAGCAGAAATCATGGCATCCAGTTTATTGAGTGAGGGGAATGTGACGATGGGTTAATCCAATGAATAATTGATTTGTTAAATCAAATTAAAATTAGTGTGTCAGATTGGTCGAGACGCTACACCAGTCTATATATATTGCTGTATAATGTGTCAGTGTCTGCTTTTCCCATGAAAGGGATTTTCTGATAGAAATTGATATAGTAATGCAGACGATTAGGGCAGGCGCACATGTAGCAATGTCCTGGCTCCTTTCCTTTCGATCCTGAGCAGCGTGAGTGCTGACCTTTGTCTGTAGATGGATTACTTCCTGATTGTTATCCCTTATCCGGATGCATGTTTGTTAGTATCAATCTTCCTCTTTATAGGCTGCAGCAAATAACACAGTAAATCTGCTTTAAATGGGAACAGCATGAAGTAAAAAATAAATTGCCAGCAGGAAATGTTCTAAATGTGCTCATATCCCAGCTTCTTAAAGGAATAGGTCACCTATGAATTTTGTGAATTTTGTGAACTTTCTTTTTCAGTATAATAAAACTAAGTGAGCACTGGGGCTGTCAATCTCCAAAACTGGAAGAAAAAGCAGTGTAATAGTTGTCCATATGACTTGAGAACTCATGGGTGAAGTAGCGAAGAATGACTTCTATACAGTACATATCGTTCTTTGGAGTCACATCTTTTCAATCAACTGTCGATTCACAAAAACTGGTCTTGATGAATTTGTTTATGAAATGGACTGATTGGGTTTTTGAGTTCAACTCACTGACTGATCTGGTTGCAGTGGTTAACAACTCACCATAGGGGAAGATTATCTGTCAATAAAAATTACATGTTCATCTCTCAAATCTAAAACTCCTAAAATTACTTGAAAGTACCTGGAATGTATCTGACCAGTAATAAGGACAACTTTTTTGGTCATTTGTGAAGCTAGAAAGCTCTAGGCCTCCATTTATTGTAATTGCATCAAAAAGAGTGTGATACAGATTTAGAATTGCATGAGAATGAGTAAATAATGCCAGAATTTTCTATCACTTTATACTGTCCTTGTTTTTAGGGGAATTCTGCTTCAGCCCAGCAGGCACCGGATGTCTATGTAACATCAGGTTGACGTTGGACATGATGTCAGACAGACGTTGCATTTTGGTTGAAATTAAAAATCGGGTTTGACATTGACTTAACATTGGATTTTGGTTACACATCCTAAAAACAACAAAATATCAACGTCAGCTGACGTCGGTATTGGACATCAATTTCATATTGACAAAAATTAGACGTTGAATTTACATTGTATTTTGGTCACCCGACGTCGCTACCAAAATTTAACCAAATATCCATGTCTTATGACGTTGTGTGCCTGCTGGGAGTGCTCTGAAGTCAGAGTCTCTTGAGCTGCCGTCACCCTCTGGTGTATTTACTGATGAAGAAACCTCCTTGTCTTATTCCTTTCTGCTCCATCAAAAACATGCCTTTGTGCCTCCTATTGAGCACTGTGGTTCATTTTCATGTGTCTAAATATAGGTGGGAAACTCTCCTCTGTGTTGTGTGTTGTTCTCTGTCTATGGTTCTTGCTCGTTTTTAAACTTCATCAATGGGAGCCAGTCAGACCCTCTGCTGAGTAGGATGTCCCTCAGGAGATCTCTTAAACCCAGACGCAGGAGGGCATTGCACTGTAATCCTCTCAACTACAGTTATTCTCTCCCTCCAGTGCAGGTTATAATTAGTTAATCTAACCTTCTTCCTAAGTCCAGCCCCCATATGTGATCGCCAGCTATAATAAGTCTATATTTTCTTGACTAGTTATTTAATATCGGAGGTGAACAAAATTATGCTCTCCTTGCCACTATGATGGTTATATTAGATAATCCAGGTCTGCACATGGATGTTGAAACACTGTTTATTAATTTATTTATTTATGCAGGATTGTCACTTCCTAGTGTGTGTATGTTTGTCTGCTTTGTGTATGAGTGTATTGGGCAGTAGTTGCAGAGAGTGTCTGGACATTCTGCTTCCTCTGACTGTGCATTCGGGGATGTCTGGGATTAAAGGTGCTTATAGCTGACCACATGTCCACCCACATGCTATTCCCAATGACCAGGAAGTGACCAGATCAGACTAGGATATGTGTGAATACAAATAGACCAATACTGTGTATTAGGGCTGGGCGGATGACGGTATATAACGCTACCACTGTATGAAGTGTCTATCGTTAGAGATTTTGCCATATCAGTTATTTTGCTGTATGCAAATATATCCTTGTAGCAAATACTACTTAAAAGTTAAATACACCTAAGAGTGATAAAGTGCAAGCATGAAAGAGAAAATAAAGAGTGGGACGCGCTAGATGTGTTAAAATAGAGTTATTAAGCTCAATAAGCAGTGAAAAACTCAATGCGGTGCTCGCGCTGACTGACACATAGCCGAAACGCGCACACAGAAAGCCGCCTCTCTCAGACAGCATGCCATCGTGAATTCTGGATATGCATGATGGTTAATAAAATTATTAGGCGCAATAAGCAGTAGAAAAGAACTTGATGCGGTGTACACCGAAACGCGCATACAGAAAGCTGTCTATCTCGGACAGCATGAATATTTTACAGTATTAATGCTTTTTATTTTTTATCAAATAAATGCAGGCTTGGTGAGCAAAAGAGATTCTTTCAAAAACAACTTTTGAACGGTAGTGTAAATAAAAAAAATATGGGTATTCTGCATCATGACTGTTGCTATATAGTAAATTTAGCACGTATAAAATGTGGAACATTGTATTGACCAATTAGCACCCAGGGCCAGTACTATCTATTTAATACAGTAAATTATTCACGTTTTCGTAAAGGAAAGAATCATAGGGGAATGTTTGTAGTGCTTTGGTGACTGACTTTTCCTTTCTTTATTAGTCTCTCAGGGCTACCATTATGGAATCCCTCTCAAAACATCAGTTGTTAGTCAAACCCAAATTAATTATTGGCTCTTTGTTGACTACTCTAATCCTGACGTCTGAGGAGGATCAAGAGTTGAAATTAATTTTAAGATAACAAAAGAGTGATTGCACCAAATTTGAGTTGTATCTGTGGAGATCAGCAAAAATAGTTTTGTGAATTTTAAGTGTTTTTTTGTGCTAAAATTAAGAGGCAAACATGAAAAACTTTACGGTAAAAGTCTCTAGAGGTATGTGGCGTGACAGGCACGTACGGGAGTCACAGAGTGTTCAGTGGCCCAATCAAAACACCTCCTGATGATAAAAGGGGACCAGACATAACTCAGGACTCAGGCGCTGACAGCTGCATAATCACATAACTAATAACAAAATGTTTTATCTGATGTAACGTGTGTAACTGATAAGGTAAGAAAAATTATATCTGAATAAGAAAATGAAAACTCAGGCAGATAATTAGCCATTTGTGCTTTTATTAAGCTTATATTAGTAGCTGTTGTAAGAATCATTAGGATGTGGACGTTTTCCATGAAGTGGGAAAGTCGGTGTGAAGACAGTGGTAGTTGTACTCTGGTGGAGTTGGGTATCAGTTACTGTCAGGAAGTCAGTAGGAGATGGCAGGGGAGGCAGTCAAGTGAAAGAACAATAGATTTTCTGAATAAAACTCTTTTGTGCCTCAAACAAAAGACAAGAGCCACTCATCACAGGCATGTGACGCCTCAAATGTGTTTAATCACTGTTGTGTTTCTCACTGCTGGACAGATGTGAAACACAGCAGTGGTGGCCTACATTTGTTCTCACAGGCTTACGGTTTCTTCTGAACACAAAAGCTGGAGGAAACATAGCACTTGACCCTTCAAGTTGGTCTAAAATCTTCTCCAAATTAAATATTTATTGTGAATGTAAAGCAAAGCTTTGAAACTATCATAACTCTTTATAGTATTAATGAACTTGATAATAGTTAACTTGATTATAGCCCCTATTACAGATATGCCATGGACACAGTGAAAAAACGTCCCAAAAATTAGCATTAGAGGCACAAATCCCATGTTTTTGCTTGAGAACTATTATATAAACTATATACGCTATTAATGTTTTTTTATTGCTAGTTTAAGTGTTACCAAGTGCTTGCTTCGATCAGATATCTTTTTAACCTTGATATTTATGTATTTATTTATTTTTTACTTACCTTGACCCTACTGTTTGGACCACAAAGCGAGTGTGCATCCCAGTCGGAAGCTGACTTGAAATCCTCTTTGTGTCTTGATATGTGGCAAGTCATGTGTTTCTGCCAAGCATCTGTTGCTAGGACGAAATACAAAAGACAGTAATACACACTTTTTGTGCCAGTAAACTAGTGAAGTGTAAACCTGCTTGCGTAAAAACCTCTGATGTGTACAATTGCAATGTTAAATATTTGATAAATATTCATAAACATGTTGCATGCAATTATTCGTAAGTCTAAAAACTTTGTGAAAATGTTACATGCATATGATTGTTTGATATGGATTGCTAAAACGAAGATTACTATTGGTCATATACATACAAACCCTTTACCCATTCACCTTCATTTAATACCAGAATATCATACAAACTTGTGTCACTTGGGGGTGAAAGAAACTCCCTAGAAACACAAAGAACACCCTAGCAACCACATATGAAGAAACCAGCATTGGTAACCTCTATCTCACAAGGGTTCCCAAAGCCTACCAATTAATTTATGTCTGCAAGCATACAGGTCTTGTAATGTTCCAAAGGCCATTCATTCTACTACAGACAGACGTGGGAAGCTTGTATTGCCTCAACACCACAATTCGCAAACCCATGAGCATTGAGAATTATTGTTTTTCTGATCTGTGCATGGCGCAAGAATGTCATTGAATACTTGCTCTCAGATGCAGTAAGAGGAATGTGTTTGGGATACTGCTCTTTGCATGTGGGATGTTGCACAGTGTTGCTAGTGAGACTGGGACTCTCCAGCATGAAGTGGCAGCTCAGCTAAGTCCCTTTTTGGACATTGAGCATACTCCCCCCTCGCTTTTCCCATAAGCCCCTGGTGCATGGACAAAGTCCCCTTTGTGTGGGTCGTAGCTCTTGGCTAGAGAGCCCACAGCTTTGAAACTTGTTTGAACGATGCGATTTTCATTTCTATCTGTCCTTTGCACTCTCTCCCATACTAAACTCACCCATGCTTCTTTCTCTCCCTCCGTCCCTCGCTTGTTTCTTCTGTCCTGGGCCTGCTTAGCAACAGCATGAAGCGAGTGCCCACTGAGGCTTAGTTCATGGTATCCTCAGCAGAGTTGTCTGTATGCATCGCAGGGTCACTGTGTGTGTAGACTTTGTAGAAGAGAGTTGGGACAATGAACTGGTCCAAATGAGATAAAACAGAACTGCCTAGTCACTTCCTGGTCAGATCATTTAAAAAAAAAAATCTTCAAATGTATACTTTGAACTTTAAAGTTTCATTTTTTAACTATTATTTAAATGGACATCATGTATTAAAATTCTTCCGTCTTGATATATCAGTATATGTACACTACCATTCAAAAGTTTATTAAGTCAGTAAGAAATCTCTTATGCTCACCAAGACTGCATTAAATTGATCAGAAATAAAAATTACAGTAAAAACAGTGTTCAAAAAACAGTTATTATTATTATCAATGTTGAAGAAAAATACCATGGAAGTCAATGGGGACCAGCAACTGTTTGGTTGAGAATTCACCTTATTGGGTGAATAATTGATGACAGAATTTTCATTGTTGGGTAAACTATCCCTTTAAAGCCTCCTTGCTGTATAAAAGTATTAATTTCTTTAAAAAAAATCTTACTTTTGAACGGAAACGCATTAACATGAATTAATGAACACAAGGATTAGCACTATAGCATTTATTGTAAAATAAAAGTGTATTAAATTCTTTCTTTTTAAAGTGTTTTTTTTTTTTTTTAAGAATTCTTCTCCAAAGTTAACATGAACTCATGGCAGACTATCAAGGCAAGACTATCCAGATTTTTATAGCCTCAGTTTAAATGTTTTGAATTGTAAACGTGTAATGGTGTGCAATATGGTCTTGTAATTGGTATTATGTACATTTTGGAATTACTGATTTTTTTTTACAGCTAGTATAGTTTTAGGTTATCACTAAACATAAGATCTTTGACCTGCCTTTTACCATATCAGTAGTAAAAGTTGAGGAAAACACTGGCTTTGGAAAGCTAGTGTAATGTGCAGCACTTTACAATCAGATTCTGTAGTGTAATTATCTTTTCAATGAAACACAAGTGCTTTGTGGATAGTAATTCTGTCTGGAGGTTTTGTCAGAAATCAGATTTGTTCAGTGCAGAGCTGTACAATCTAAATACTTATTTACTCCAACAGCATTGTATCCATGATGTTAATGTTGATGTTATCAACATTAGAAGATGTCAACTAAAGTCAGTGACATCAGCAATGGAAGTTGAATCAGAGGACAACCTGTCTATTTTTACATTACAATATATGAAATGCCTATGCAACAGTTTATTCACATACGCACTTATACCAGTTATTGCTGAACATTTACTGAACAGTGAAAGGTAGTGAAGAATAATCACCATGACCTTTCACCTTAAACAATTCTTTTTTGAAAAATTCAAAAATGTCCCAATCTGTTCTATTTTGGTTGATTAAATGATGCAAATTAAATAAACTAACTAATGTCTGAATCAACTTGAATACATTGAGCTACATCAATCAAAGTAAATTGTATAGTTTAGGTCAGGTAGAAATAACTCATTTCATATAAGATAACACTTTCATTTTCACTGTCAGATTTTGCCAGTTTTGATGATGAGCCTTTAATGCGGGACTCAAGTTAGTAAGATGAGTGAAGAGTTATTTAGATTAAACTTTACTGTTTACTTTTTTCCAAAGAAAGAATAAATATTCAAATTGGAAAACAAGCGAGAAGGAAAGCGAGGCCCTCTTTTGAAGAATGAACAGTTTGTGAAACATTTCCTAATTGTTAATGAGGGGCTCAGGGAAGGGTGCCAAATTCGGAGGGCCAATGGCGAGGGGGTACAGCCGGAGCAGCCGATGGGCGGACTGTTGCTCTGGGTTGACAAGTGGGGACCCTCTTTTTAACTCCCTAGGTGTCACTGTGTTAGAGTGGGGTGTACAGGATAGCAGACGACACGGAGAGCTCTAATGACGGTCTGAGTCCTGCGTGGGGTCTCGTGTCTTTGACCTCCCTCCCTCTCTCAGCCATCCTCATCAGCTTTGATCGTATTCTGGGGAACAAAAGTGTTTTGTAACAGGGTTTTAGGATGAATGCAACAGATAGCAACCCGGAGAACACGTCTGAGAACAATAATGTGGAGAAGAGTGAGGCTGGAGAAGAGGAGATGATGGAGTCTGATTCCCATCAGGATGTGGACCCAGATTCAGACCTGTCTGCGGTCAAGATTCCTCCTCCGCCAGAGCTGGAGATCAGGCCTAATGGCATAAGTGATGATTGCAAGCCGGAAATATGCAGGACTGTACCTTCGCCTCTGACTCGCAGTATTTTTCCTGTTGCAGTCTCACCTGCTGCTGAGCGCATCCGATTCATCCTGGGAGAGGACGATGACAGTCCTGCGCCCCCTCAGCTCTTCACAGAGCTGGACGAGCTACTGTCTGTTGATGGCCAGGAGATGGAGTGGAAGGAAACTGCCAGGTACAGTAAGAATGCCATGGCTTGGCTGGGTCTCTAGTGAGGCTCAAAAGGAGACCCGACAGTCTTGTTTGTTTTAAATTTGCAAACAGAGCTCTTAAAGTTTAGGAATTATAAGTTAACTTATTTAAATATATATATGTATCGATACCACAAAAATTTTGCACAGTGTGGATCAAATGTAATATTTAAAGTTTAAAGTACACTTAAAATATTATATACATACATATATATATATATTATATATATATATATATATATATTATTATATATATATATATATAATAATAATACGGGGGTACGGAAAAGCGAAAGTATTCAGACACCCTTAAATTTTTCACTCTTTGTTTTTTTGCAGCCATTTGCTAAAATCATTTAGTTAATTTTTTTCCTCAGTAGTACACACAGCACCCCATATGACAGAAAAACACAGAATTGTTGAAATATTTGCAGATTTATTAAAAAAGAAAAAAAACTGAAATATCACATGGTCATAAGTATTAAGACCCTTTGCTCAGTATTTAGTAGACGCACCTTTTTGATATAATAAAGCCATGAGTCTTTTTGGGAAAGATGCAACAAAGTTTTTCACACCTGGATTTGGGGATCCTCTGCATTCCTCCTTGCAGATCCTCTCCAGATCTGTCAGATTGGATGGTAAACGTTGGTGGACAGCCATTTTTAGGTCTCTCCAGAGAGGCTCAATTGGGTTTAAGTCAGGGCTCTGGTTGGGCCATTCAAGAACAGTCACAGAGTTGTTGTTGTGAAGCCACTCCTTCGTTTTTTTTAGCTGTGTGCTTAGGGTCATTGTCTTTTTGTAAGGTAAACCTTCGGCCCAGTCTGAGTTCCTGAGCACTCTGGAGAAGGTTTTTTCGTCCAGGATATCCCTGTACTTGGCGGCATTCATCTTTCCCTCGATTGCAAACAGTCGTCCTGTCCCTACAGCTGAAAAACACCCCACAGCATGATGCTGCCACCACCAAACTTCACTGTTGGGACTGTATTGGACAAGTGATCAGCAGTGCCTGGTTTTCTCCACACATACAGCTTAGAATTAAGGCCAACATGTTCTATCTTGGTCTCATCAGACCAGGTAATCTTATTTCTCACCATCTTGGAGTTTTTCAGGTGTTTTTTAGCAAACTCCATTTGGGCTTTCATGTGTCTTGCACTGAGTATAAATAAAGCCCAGACTGGTGGAGGGCTGCAATGATGGTTGACTTTCTACAACTTTCTCCCAATCTCCCGACTGCATCTCTGGAGCTCAGCCACAGTGATCTTTGGGTTCTGCTTTACCTCTCTCACCAAGGCTCTTCTCCCCAATAGCTCAGTTTGGCCGGAAGGCCAGCTCTAGGAAGGGTTCTGGTCGTCCAAACGTCTTCCATTTAAGGATTATGGAGGCCACTGTGCTCTTAGGACCTTAAGTGCAGCAGAAATTTTTTTAACCTTGGCCAGGTCTGTGCCTTGCCACAATTCTGTCTCAAAGCTTTTCAGGCAGTTCCTTTGACCTCATGATTCTCATTGCTCTGACATGCACTGTGAGCTGTAAGGTCTTATATAAGACAGGTGTGTGGCTTTCCTAATCAGTCCAATCAGTATAATCAAACACAGCTGGACTCAACTGAAGGTGTAGAACCATCTCAAGGATAATCAGAAGAAATAGACAGCACCTGAGTTAAATATATTGAGTGTCACAGCAAAGGGTCTGAATACTTAGGCCATGTGATATTTCAGTTTTTCTTTGTTTAATAAATCTGCAAAATTTCAACAATTCGGGTGTTTTTTCTGTCAATATGGGGTGCTGTGTGTGTACATTAATGAGGAAAAAAAAATAACTAAATGATTTTAGCAAATGGCTGCAATATAACAAAAACTGAAAAATTTAAGGGGGTCTGAGACTTTCCGTCGTACACACGGTATATATATATATATCTCTATATATATATATATATATATAACATTATATTATTTATTTTTTTATTTTTTTTTAAGTGGAATTTTAATTTTTAAATATTAAATTTTATCTACACTACTGTTCAAAATTTTGGGGTCAGTAAGATTATTATTATATATTTTATCAGCAAAAGGATACATTAAAATTGATTTAAAAAAATGACAGTAAATAATTTATAATGTGACAAAAGTTTTCTATTTCAAATAAAGGCTGTTCTTTGCAAACCTTAAGATTATCAAATAAAAACTGCAAATAAATAAAGAAAGAAAATTACAATTTCCACAAAAATAATTAAAACAGAGTTGTTTTCAACACCAAATTCAGAATATTATAATGATTTCTGAAGGATCGTTTGACACTGAAGAATGGAGTAATGACTGCTAAAAATTCAACTTAGATTTGCCATAACAGGAATAATTGCATTTTAAAGATATTAACTAGAAAACATTATATTAAAGTTATAAGTATTTCGCATATTGATTTTTACTTCATGTTTGGTAAAATAAATTCAGCATTGGAGAACATAAGAGACTTCTTTCAAAAGCATTAAAATATCTTACTGACACCAAACTTTTGAATGGTAGTGTTTTTCTAGCGGAAGAAAAAGAGAAAAAACAGGACACTTATGTTCTGTTTTCTATAAAGACTTTTTTTAATTACTCTTTCAGACTTGTTATACAGGCACCATACAATTCATCAAAAGAAGATTCAAGTGTACTGGCTCATTGCCAGTGACTGCTTGGTGCCAGTATGCGAAGACATTTTAAACACTTGATGTTGATTCCGACTGATTAATCTTTAGGAAATGTGTGTGAAGAAAATTAAAGTGTGTGTGTGGTATATATATTGTATAGATATATATATATATATATATCTATATATATATATATCTATATATATACAATGTTTCAAGTGGCTTAATCCATAACAGCACATCCGATCGTTTAACAAAAACTGCTGCTTTAAATCCCTGTGATCGTGAGTTCATTTGTGCTGACAGTTTGGTCTCTGATGAAAGTCGAGTCTTGCATGCAACACACATTAATTATGGAGCTGTGCTGCTCTTGAAAGGATTCGATCATTCAATGAGAGGGGCAGTTTCATGTAAAATTGAGTGGCACTCCAGGTGGTCCCCTATCAACAAGCATTATCACATGCCACAGCGGGCATTTAACAGATTACTACGAATAAGTACCAGAATGATTACTGTTGATCTTTTCATTTTCAGTCAAGATTTTATTTGAGAGATTGTTTTAGAGATGAGATTACAGACTGTTTGTGTATTTTTGGATTAAGGATTACATATTTAAGCCTTTCAAGCAGGTCATTAATTTTAATAAAGTTATACAAGGGGGAAGATTAGAGTTGAACAGGAGTGCTGTTTGATGTCTGGGACTGGTATTTGTCTCTGATACTGTAGATTTAAGAATATATATAGTGGATTTACAAAGATACACTACCGTTCAAAGGTTTGGGGTCAGTAAGATATTTTTCCTTGAAAAAATGAATACTATTATTCAGCAAAGACGCATGAAATTGATCAAAAGTGACAGTGAAATACATTTTCATTGTTACAAAAAATATATATATTTCAAATTAATGTTGTTCTTTTTTTTATCCTAAAAAATAATTCTGAAAAACTGTATCTCAGTTTCTACAAAAATATTAAGAAGCACAACCATTTTCAGCTGTGATAATAAGAAATGTTTCTTGAGCACCAAATAATTTTTAAATAAATGTTCAATTGACTTGCAGTTGCACTTTCATATAGAACTGTTCACATGAGACTTGATTTCAACTTCAGTACCTTCAACTGTGGTTTCTTCTTCAAAGGTGGATCAAGTTCGAAGAGAAGGTGGAAAAAGGTGGGGAGCGGTGGAGTAAACCGCATGTGGCCACTTTGTCCTTACATAGTCTCTTTGAGCTTAGGACGTGTATAGAGAAGGGCACCATCATGCTGGACCTAGAGGCAAACACTCTGCCAGGGGTCGTTGGTAAGTGTTTCTTCTGTAGCCATTTTGGGCTTTAATGCAGGGTACTTTCTGTCTTATTAAACGATGCTCTACTACCTTTAGCAGGGGATCTATGAACTCAGTGGCCCACGTTTACACTGGCTTCAGAGACAAACGATGAGATAACTGTTCTGTAAAATAAACAGCATGTTGCAGTCTTTGTTATTCAGTCTTTAACAATTATTTTATTTAACGTTTACTTAAAGGGATACTCGCCATTTTGGAGAATATCCACTGAACGCAAGCAGCGTACGCTATTCTGTGTCAGCCGTGACACAAGGATACGTTTTCTACGTGTATTTACGCTTTGATTTGAACGAAAACAGCGCATCCGTGTGGCGCGGCTGAGACAGAAGAGCGTATGCTGCTTGCGTTCAGTGGTTATTCTCCAAAATGGCGCTACGGTGATGCGGAGAGACACAGAGGAGACGAATTGTTGAATAAAGTTGTTATTTTTGTTTTCTTCGCGTACAAAAAGTATTCTCGTCGCTTCATAAAATTCAGATTGAACCACTGATGGCAGATGGACTATTCTGATGATGCTTTTCATACTTTTCTGGACATTGACAGTGTAATTTACTTGGCAGTCAATGTGACAGTCACAAGCCTCCCGATTTTCATCCAAAATATCTTCAATTGTGTTCCGAAGATGAACAAAGCTTTTACGGGTTTGGAACGACATGGGGTAAGTGATTAATGACTACATTTTAATTTTGGGGTGGAGTATCCCTTTAATATTTATATAATTTACAGATGGATTTATTTTCAATAAATATACCAATGCATTCATTTTTGGTACTCGTCGATACCGATACCTATATTTTCACAGCATTTGTAATTTTTTTTAAATATTGGGTACAGAAACAAAATAATAATAATATGAATCATGTTAGATGGCTTCATTTAGCAAACAGATATTTCCTTCAGTTATTTCCACAATTCATTTACCTGTTAAATTGTATTGTAAAAGCTTTTGTTACTTTCAATGTTCATTTTAATGGCGCATTAGAGCAGCTCAATATTGTAATCACAAAACGTTTTCCTAAAATAATGCAGGGAACCACTCATTATACATTATACGAGTACGTGCATACTATTTTGGTGATGTAATTTGTGTCACGCGCGCTGTACTCGGACCCTCGCATACAAGTAAAAAACTAAATATACTTTGGCCTTTAAAGCAAGCTAAACACGTTTGTATTGGTGCAGAATGAGAGAGACACTTATATCCTAGCTCATTTCACACAGTCTGCTAGTTTCACTTTTGCTATAAAGTCGTGTATGCTTGATGTTTAAAATAAATGTTGTTTATTGTGAATGCCCCTATAATTTTTGTTTGCTTTATATTTTCGATTTAGTTTTAATCCAAATGCATGCGTTAATGGAGCGAACAGCAATCAAGATCATGCAACAGAATTGCTCGCTCTCTGACTCTCGCTTGCTCTCCTTACGTCAAATAACTTAAGTAACTTGTGCATTGTTTTACTTACTTGCTTTTGACATATCCGACTGAACTACAAACTTGCCAGTGATGTCTGTGAGATATTCACTCGACAAGCTCGCACATTTGTGCCGCTGCACGCTCAATTCCCCTCAGCGCGCTCTGCTTATCAGCTCGTGCACATCCGCTATACAGGCGTGAATATTGCACATTATATTAATTTGTTACTTACATGTACTTCAATCGACTACGGACATTTTTAATCTCTAATAACTCCATTCTACTTTCTGTTGTCGGTGATTCTTTTTCTGGACACAGGCACGTTGTGTGGTATGGGCTTTTGGTATCGAGCATTTTTACGAGTACGAGTACAGTAGTGCAGTATCGGGAAGGATCCGATACCGTATCGTTATCGGTGCATCCCTACAAATCATACATATTATAAAGGGGCTGGAAATACGAGTTACATATTTTAACATCTAAAGCAGAGATGCCCAAACTAGGTGGGCCAAAGTTGGCCTGTGGTGACCTTTGATTGGGCCTATAAATGCCATTTCACAAGGTGGGTGTAAAAAATATGGGGGGGGGGGGGGGGGGGGGGAATGACATTAAAGCATATGTTCAATTTCTAGTGAATTGTTAAAAAATAATTAATGTCCAACATGACATTGATATAATATTTGTGAGTATTATTTTTTATTAGATGGATAATGACAAAGTGTTGCTGTACAGTTTTACAAACTGTACACTCTAAAAAATGCTGGGTTGTTTCAACCCAATGCTGGGTCAAATATGGACTAACCCAACTGTTGGGTTAAAAATTATTTAAAGTAAAAATTTAACCCAACAGTTGGGTTAGTCCATATTTGACCCAACATTGAAACAACCCAGCATTTTTTAGAGTGTACATATGAATATACACAATGTCTGTCAAATGGATGAAACAATCTAGCTTTATGCAGTATAAATTTTGCATCAGTAATTGTTTTGTACAAGCTGGTTTTAGGAGCCATTTTTCTGTCATGGAGCTGCCATTTCTGTAGTGGAAGCATGCAGAATGGTTTAATGTAGGGCACCAGCATTGAAACCCTGTCGGTGGACAAAGGGCAAAATAAATATCATAAAGATAATACTTGAGATTAGACTCAGAGAAAAAGCTTTTCCAAATGTTCTGTAAGGACTGAGAGATAGCACGTTTGATATGCATGCATGGTCTCGGACAGCACAGCCCATCTATTCATTTGGTTTCCAAATGCTCACATGTCAGGATGTATTCATAGCTCTGTTTAATACACTCCTCTCTCAACCCTCGCTGTAACTCTGGGCTCAGATGCACGGGTGGTTGCATCCATTCAGGATGGCCATTTCTTTTATACTGAATTCAGAGTGTGAGGAAGATCAAGTTGAAAATTGTGTGGCCATTAAACAACTCTAGTGCACTGTTAGCAAAGTATGTGATTCTGGTGATTATTTGTAATGGCTCCTTTTAGGAAGGAGGATTGATTGGAAAAAAATTAGTAATTTACTGCAGCTGTCTGGATTTAAGATGGCAGTTTAGAGATTGTAACCACTGCCACCAATCAAGTGAAATTCGTTAATTCACATTCTTGAATCCCCTATCCATATCTCTTACTCGGAGCATGATTTGTCAAGTCAAATTACCATTTTAAAGCAAATCTTAAGTTTGGCTGAGTTAAGCTCGGTCAACCTCATAGAGCGCCTTTTGAGCTAAAAATGATTTGAAGGATCAGCCATTTAGGGCCAAACCATTCACAAAAAGGGCCCGAGGGCCCAGGCCTCGTGTGTTTGACCCTCTTTTATAAAAATAGACATTTACAGGAACCACCAGACAATCTTATGCACAAGCCACTGCCTCATTAGATGTCCACTTCTGAAGGCTAATAATAGAAGGCAATGTGTCGCTTCACTGACACTCACTTCAAGTTCGTTTGGAGAGTTCAATTTCTAGTTAAAAGTTTGATGAACAGCGATATGTAAAGTTGGTATTTAAATAAAACGATTGCTCAGTTGTGAAGGGATGTAATGAGCTTCTCAAAATCTATAGAAGTGAAATAACCATGAGGCAGGTCTCTTCTAATGCCATTTTGTTTTCTCGCTGTCTCCCTCTCTCTGTTTGCCATTCACTGTGTCTCTCTCTTTCAGAAATGATCACTGACAGTCAGATTGAGAATGGTCTCTTGAAAGCTGACCTGAAAGATAAGGTCATGTACACCTTGCTGAGGAAGCATCGGCACCAGACCAAGAAGTCCAATCTTCGCTCCTTAGCTGACATTGGCAAGACAGTCTCCAGCGCAAGTAGGCTGTTTTCATCCCCGGACAATGGTAATATAGGTGCCAGTTTGGTGCAGTTATTTTTTACCTTCCTTTTTCCATTTAAGCTATTGAGATATTTTTTTTTTCTCTTCTTTTCTTCTTCAGTTTTATGTAATTTTTTGTGGATTTTTTTTTTCCACTTTCACACGCAGAACATATAATTGGGTAAAACAAATGCACTGTGGGCTGTTGGGGATGTGTGGCTGGAATTTTGCGTCTTGTGTGACGGCCAAAGATAACGGAAGATATAACTACAAATCTGTATTTCTCTAAAATGGAGGCAAAAATGCGGCGGGGCGCAGGAGGCGGCGGGGGGCACCGGGAGCCCCCCACGGGGAAACACCACGACGTCCATTTACATTTGACATATTACATATTTACATATTTTCCACAGATCACAAGAATTGTTTTACTAATGTTTGAAAAAACCCGTTGCTTGATTCATTGTTTGACTCTAGCACTAATTAGCCTTTTTATGTTTTCTATTTCAATAAGTATTGCTCTCGTTTATGTTTGAAACTCGCACTGAAATCGCCGACGCTGCACATTCTTTTTGTGTGTTGACATCTAACGTTGAACAGTTTGAGTTTTTTGTTGGGGTTCATAAATTAATACTTGTACTTCAGCTCATTTAATCGACTTACGCAAAGTGGCTGTGAGTAACACATTTTACATGTTGTTTCTATTTCAAATAAATGCTGTTCTTTTCAACTTTCTGTTCTTAAAAGAACCCTGAAAAATGTAGTATCACGGGTTCTCTTTTTCTTTTTTTCTAACAAAAATTTTAAGCAGCACAACTGTTTTCAACATTGATAATATATTGAGCACCAAATCATCTATGTAGACTCTGTGACTGAAGATGGGCTGTTTAACAATACTACTGTATTGTCACTGTATTTTTAATCAAATAAATGCAGCCTTGTGAGAACAGGACAACATGCAAATGACAAAACATGAAAAAATCTTAATCTTAATCTTGAAAAAAAAGTAGTGTATTTTCTGTTACAACATGAGGTTTGTGTGTGACATATTAAAGGGATTGCATTTTTTAAATAACCAGTAAGCTTTAGTGACATCACAGCTATAACTATGATTTGCTACTTGCTAGTCAGTTATACAGTAGGTTGTATTAGGCAGAGCCATTGAGAAACTGAGTTGCTACACGCTTTGATCTTGCACGGTCACATGGTTCATGGAGCTCTCAATAGTTCCAAACATCTCCGCGCTGTCAATATGTTTGAATGGGTTTAAGTAGGATAGACAGCAGTTTCACTATATTTGCAGCAATTTCTAGTGATTATTAACACATCATGTGCATTTATTGTGTATTGATAACCACGCTGACTATAATACTACTGTATGGTGAGTTTTTCTGTGTCTGCCTTCAAACATTCGCTTTTAGTTCTGGGTAGTGACGAAAAACACAATAATTTTTTTTTTTTTATAATATGCTTATTATTTATATTACAATTAGCGTAGTATTTCGGGTTAAAATAGAGAAAACTTTTTTCAAATCCAGTGCAGAGGCAAATTAGAGACGTTTGGTGGACAGAAAAATAATATTCCTATGTAATGCCATGGTTTAACCACTAAATGCCCGTATGGCTGTTTAATAAATATAGCCTACAAAGATTTTAGCTCTACTCTAGTTTCTGTAAAAGTTTTAAAAAAAACGAAAAAATAAAAAATCATAATAGCTTTATTTATTTATTTGATTATTTAATTTGTTTGCATGGTATATTTAGACATTATCAAACACTCAATGTTTATAAGTTTAGCTTTTTTTTTAAATGGGTTGAATTTTATGACATTTATGTAAGAAGACAATATAAGTGAATGTTAAAAAAGACCAGCCTAAACCCCCCAGCCTAAACCCCGCGCCCACCCCCCTCGAGAAAAAACCCCAAGGCAACCAACTGCATTCAGGGAAACTCTTTCTTCTATTCCTTTAATGGGCAGTCTTCACTGAAACTCATTCAACTTCCTACAGATTGCAGAAAGAATAAAAACGTACAAATATGACAACTAGCATCTAGTTATGATCGCTATTAAGGTGTTTCTCACGTTATCTAACTGCAAATATAGCATAACTGCCTATAATCTAAAACTAAACATTAACTATAACGCATTTCATAAAATACAACTACTGGCCAGATTTCCGAGAGGTAAACTAATGCGTTAAAATGCCAAAAACTGCTGTAATTTCCTCAACTTTCTGGCGAGTGTGCTTGAGAAGCACTGAAATGAATGGGCTTCAATACGGTTGTTTGGAAATATTGGCTGCTCCATGACACGCTTTACTTCCGCATTCCTCAGTTCCTATTAGTGGTGCAACGGTTCAACTTACTCACGGTTCGGTTTGTATCACGGTTTCGGTACAGTTCGGTATGTGCTATGTTTAGAGAAAAAACTATACTGTCAAATAAAGATAAAGAAAATAAGAACAAATAATCTGACTACAAGCAGCAGCACAAATAAATACAATAGAGCAATGATACAAATAAAATAAACAGTGCTTTTCATTTTTTTAGGTAGGTCTAACATTAGTTCAGGTACAGAAATTGAATAATCAAATGTAAAATACCATTGCATGGGCTATTTGACTGTATAAATTAAAGATGAATCTTTATTAAAGTTACAAAAGTTATTCAATCAAGAGCAGTGAGAGATGTCCGTGTTGTTGCTGTTTGATTAACATTAAGAAAGTGTTGTCACTTTAAGAGAACGCACTGATCCATTGCACTGATACTGTACGTTCATCCGACTATGTCTGCTATAGGATACTCACCAAGACGGGCATTTTGACATAACTCCGCGCCTTTTCGAATACAGCGAAACACACACAACCTTTCTACTGCAGCACCCGCGCGAGTTCACGCTCTTCCTGGTTCTTTAAATATGTTAAACTGCCAGGCTTTAAATGAGTTTAGTTTAAATAAAGATAGCAACGTGTGCTGTTCAGGTCTAACCTGCGCTATCAACACATGATGACGGCATAAATGACAGTTATTCCAACATAAAGCACTCGCTTTGATTAAAGAGTGACTGGTTTGTCCACGTATTGTTTTTTTTCCCCCTCTCTCATCGCTCTTGTTGTAATGTTTTGGGAAGACAGAATTTGTATCCATCAACAGAAACATGCATTAGCCGAACTCTAACAAACCATATTACAGATGCATTGTCAGATTTCAGTTGAACAACGGTCCTAGTTTATGCCGAACCGTGTGTGGAGAACGGTACGGTTCGATTTTTTACAGAGAACCGTTGCACCCCTAGTTCCTATGCAAGCCTATGGGAGTGTCGCAACTCTGTTTCTCAACGGCTCTGGTATTAGGGGAAGGAACATTCTCATTCTAGAGAGCGTTTGATTGGTCAAAAATCTGTGTAGTGCAGGATGAGTCGTCAATATCTGCTAAAGGTTAATTTAGGCATTTTTTAGGAATACACAAGCATACAGGCAGAGCTACTAGATATTGAAAGAGTTCGGGGTCTTTAAATAGTAACTTGTTCCTTGATAGTCCTTGATTTTGTTTAGTCTGTCCTTTCTCCGTCTGCATATGTTTTTCAGTGATGCACAGTATAGACTGTTGCGTTACATTGTTGAGAATGTAAACCATTATGAACTGGTGAACTAATGAACTAATCTGAGAACAGTTGAGAACAAGACAAGACAACACTTCAAATAAAGCCTTGGTCAAAAGGATCATACGATTTTTGGCAATAATATTTGCATGCCTTCGGTTAAGACAAATAGTGCATAGATAAAACTTTACACAAAGATCATGACAGCATTTTTCCCAGCTGATTAGACTGGTGTTCGTGGACTGCATGTGCACAGGTTTTATACCATGAATCCTGTGATTCATTGACCATTGGACTTTTTGAATGTCACATAAATGTTATTCACTAGAACTTTAATGTTTCCTGGAAAAAAAAAAACCTTGCTGTAACTATACTTTTCTACGTCTCTAACACATCCTATCTTTTCCTAAGCGATTTTACACCAGTCTCACACAATCTTTTACAAAACTAGCCAAACTTTTATACCTAAAACCACTATCACCTTAACAGTCTTTCTTTTCACCCTTCTTACCATCTTTTGTCCTTTCTGCTGCACTTGTCACTAAAAGCACGTAATCCACTCGAGAGTTCAGTGCCTTGTCTAATGACTCGCACCTCAGAGGAGGTGTTGCGAGCCCCTGGAAGTCCAAGCATGGGATGGCCTAGTAAGTCCAACTTACCAGTTGCCAGTGCATGTATATGTGTCCTTTCACCCCACGTAGTGTGTAACATAGCTGTGATAGAATAGCATAACATTGAAGCTTAAAAGGGTCATATCACGAGGAATCAAATCGTCTAATACCATTTAAAGAGTTCATTGAACAATTAAATAACACCTCAGAGACAAATTAAATCATACAAAATGTACACTCTTAAAAATAAGGCTTCCAAAAGGAAGCTTTCGCTGTGACACATAGAAGATCCTATTTTAAGATCGTATGATATGACCTTTTCTAACTTTTTTGTTTGTTGTTGTGACCATCTATGTTTTGGTAGCCGGTCCTGTAGTCATTGTTATGTATAGCTGTTCATCCCTAGAGTTCCCATATGGTTGACCTTACCCTTAATGATTTAAATTCCCGAGGCCTTCTATATCCCAATCTCGGTCCCACTTTATATTAAGTGTCCCTAATACCTGTGTACTTACATAGTAACTAAATATGTACGTAGTATGTAACCACAGTGTAAGTACACACATTGGTACATAGTATCTACAGCTGTAATATTTCTGTAACTACACACATGTAACAACCCTCAGGATGGTTTGTGTAAGTACAAATGTGTAACAGGACATTGGTAACAACACTTTTTTCTCTTCACTAAGTGCTCGTGTAACAGGAATTATATAACTACATTTTGTAACAACAATATGTATAAGAGTAATTGGAACCATTTGATCCATGGGGTGAAGATGGGTTGGTTTAGGGGTGGAAATGGGATCCAGGGGGTGAAGATGGGTTGGTTTAGGGGTGGAAATGGGATCCAGGGGGTGGAGATGGGTTGGTTTAGGGATATGTAAAGTGGGAGGAGTTGGATCTCGAGTTGGAGTTGGTGCACCACTGTAATAGCAGTGTACTTACATGGTAACTCCTCAGGAATTGTCCACTTAATGTAAAGTGTAACATTCTGGACACTAACCACAATTTATATGTAAAGCCTAACTTACTGGCCGCTGCTGTGTAACTGAGTAATTACATCATAAATGTAATATAAAGTGTAACACGTTCTTTACAAAAAGGTGCTGATTTTTTTATTTTTTTTTTTTTTTTTTTATTTTTAATTTTTTTTTTTTTTTTTTTTTTTATATTCCCTGTTAACCCATTTGTACTTTCATTACCAAAAAGTGTTGTTACCAATGTCCTGTTACACATTTGTACTTACACATACCATTGAGTGGGTTGTTACATACGTGTAGTTACACAGACATTAGAGCTGTAGATACTATGTACCAATGTGTACTTACACTGTGGTTACATACTATGTACACATCTAGTTACTATGTAAGTACACAGGTATTAGGGACACTTAATATAAAGTGGGACCTTTTTCTTCTTCTTCTTTTTCTCTCTCTCAATATATTATTTTTTGTAAGTGCTTCATAAATGAAGCTTTTTTTTGTTTGTTTAAACCTCCCTCATCTGTATTCAGCCTCATTTTTTCTTCTATTGGCTGCATTTTGTCTTCTTTTTGCTGCACCAAACTGACATCTTAGTCATTATAACACAAGAATCCTGGTCAGTAATAGGCAGGTTTTTGGCTTTAGGAATACGTTGCATCACTATGCTGTTCTCCTGCTATGCTTTTCACAGCATGATGACAATGACGTGGACTCTGTAAGGTTAATAGTTAACCTTTCAGTAGGTTCCTTTATTGCCTGTCAAAGCACCTTTCCTAATTTAAGTTATTTTAATTTTAAAAGCATGGACTCAAGAAATTCAGAGCCTGTGAAGAAATATTCTCACAGGTTCCCCATTGGTTTCATCTGACATTCAAGGTGCCTTTGCTTATTCTGATTTTGTATTTCTCTGAAGACTTTTTTTTTTTACTTTTTGTTTAATAGAATGGAATGGTGCCCTTTTCAATTTGGGTGTTTTTTACTGATGTTATTTTCATAAATTTTACTCAGGCAGCCCAACCACCACACATCGCAACTTGACATCAAGCAGCCTGAATGATATCTCAGACAAGCCAGAGAAAGATCAAGTGAGTCAAGCTGCATTCATATATATACATTATATCTATATATATATATCTATCTTATATACAGTGGGTAACGGAAGTCTTCAACCCCCCTTAACTTTTCAGTCTTTGTTTATATTTGCATGGCCAGTTGCCTAAAATCATTAAGTTATTGTTTTTTTTCCCTCATTAATGTACACACGGCACCCATATTGACAGAAAAGCACAGAATTGTTTACATTTTTGCAGATATATTAAAAAAGAAAAAATGAAATATCACATGGTCCTAAGTATTCAGACCCTTTGCTGTGACACTCATATATTTAACTCAGGTGCTGTCCATTTCTTCTGATCATCAGATGGTTCTACACCTTCATTTGAGTCCAGCGGTTTGATTATACTGATTGGACTTGATTAGGAAAGTCACACACCTGTCTATATAAGACCTTATCGCTCACAGTGCATGTCAGAGCAAATGAGAATCATGAGGTCAATGAACTGCCTGAAGAGCTCAGAGACAGTATTGTTGCAAGGCACAGATCTGGCCAAGGTTAGAATAAAATTTCTGCTGCACTTAAGGTTCCAAGAGCACAGTGGCCTCCATAATCCTAAAATGGAAGACGTTTGGGACGACCAGAAAACTTCCTAGAGCTGGCCGTCCGGCCAAAACTGAGCTATCGGGGGAGAAGAGACTTGGTGAGAGAGGTAAAGAAGAACCCAAGATCACTGTGGCTGAGCTCCAGAGAAGCAGTCGGGAGATGGGAGAAAGTTGTGGGGAAATTCAACCATCACTGCAGCCACCTCCACCCCGTGTAGCTTTAATTGGCAGAGTGGCCTGACGGCAGCCTCTCCTCCGTGCAGTTTGCTAAAAAACACCTGAGACTCCAAGATGGTGAGAAATAAGATTCCTGGTCTGATGAGACCAAGATAGAACTTTTTGGCCTTAATTTTTAAGCGGTATGTGTGGAGAAAACCAGGCACTTGCTCATCACCTGTCCAATACAGTCCCAACAGTGAAGCATGGTTGTGGCAGCATCATGCTGTGGGGGTGTTTTTCATCTGCAGGGACAGGACGACTGGTTGCAATCGAGGGAACGATGAATGCGGCCAAGTACAGGGATATCCTGGACAAAACCTTCTCCAGAGTGCTCAGGACCTCAGACTGGGCCGAATGTTTACCTTCCAACAAGACAATGACCCTATGCACACAGCTAAAATAACGAAGGAGTTGGCTTCACAACAACTCTGTGACTGTTTTGAATGGCCCAGCCAGAGCCCTGACTTAACCCAATTGAGCATCTCTGGAGAGACCTAAAATGGCTGTCCACCAACGTTTACCATCCAACCTGACAGAACTGGAGAGGACCTGCAAGGAGGAATAGCAGAGGATCCCCAAATCCAGGTGTGAAAAAATTGTTGCATCTTTCCCCAAAAAGACTCATGGCTTATTAGATTAAAAGGGTGCTTCTACTATATACTGAGCAACGGGTCTGAATACTTAGGACCATCTGATATTTCATTTTTTCTTTTTTAATAAATCTGCAAAAATGTCAACGATTCTGTGTTTTACTGTCAATATGGGGTGCTCTGTGTACATTAATGAGAAAAAAAAAATTAACTTAAATGATTTTTAAATGGCTGCAATATAACAAAGAGTAAAAAATCTAAGGGGGTCTGAATACTTTCCTTACCCACTGTATATATATATAAATATTGCAAATATTATCTATATATACAGTGCCTGCTTGAACGTTTGTAACCCCCGTTTAGAATTGTCTATATTTCTCATAAATAATACCCCAAAAAATCATCCTGAAAGTCCTGAACGTTGACAGAGAACCCATTCAAACAAAATTGGATGAAATACTATACTTTGGCATTTATTTAATTCACGTAAAATGATCCATATTACATATCTTGTGATTAGGCATGGGCCGGTATTAGATTTTGATGGTATGATAACCTTAAGCAAAAATATCACAGTATCACGGTATTGCGAGAACAGCTCTAAAATGTTTGGTCCTTTTTCAATGACTGTGTAAAAAAAAAAAAAAAAAACTTTTATTTTTTTTTTCTCGCTGAACACAATCTATTTTGTTTTTGAGCAACATCAGAATATTAGAACAGTAGAATTTGTTTATTTTTCTTTTTGATTTTGTTTCCTAAAAAGACTAAAATAAAGACTGCAATTTAATTTTATTATATAAATTCATATACATATAATTTAGATCATTTCATATAATTTAGTTATATAATTTCACATACATAATTTGATTTAATAATAACCCAATTTGAAGCAAAAAACTGAATGTTCTGTTCTGACTAGCTTTGTGAACTTATACTACATGGGGGGGAGGGGGTGAGTGACCGTGTACACACACACACACCCATATATATGTATGCATGAAAATGCGTATTTTTCAATTAAAGACAGCTTATAGATTTAATATTGGCTGCTTTTGGTGCTTGACACCTTTTTATTGATCATATTGTGTTTCAAGAATAAGGTCCAAGGTTAAGATTTATGCCATTAGTTACTTAAATATAAAACATTTCAACAAACAACATTACAGTAATGAAAGACGACTTCCCTTTCTGATCACATCTCTTGCGTGGCGGGATGTTGGACTCATGAAAAATAATCACGTTGTTTGTATTCAGGCGGGAGCGACCAGCCAGCAGAGGATTCCATAGCCTTCCTCGAACAGTTATGTTCACGATTTCTGATTTACTTAATGTATACTGCGTGAGGGGGGCTGTGATTGGATGATGACAAGTTTCGGATTCGGTGATCATTCTCAAGTGATCAGCACTGCTGCTGTTGTATCAGTCCGTGGTTAGATCAGCGCAGCAGTCAAAAAATGGCACAAGGGAGGTCACGTACGGCACAAATCAATTAGGCCCAAAATACGGGACGTTGGCAACCCTAGTTGCTTGCAATAAGACAAAAAATGGCCCGTTGCCGATCGCGTGAGTTCCAGGGGAAGCTCCTTAAGTTTCTTCGTCCTACCACACGTTCCGACCGCTCCGCGCTCGCACCAACAGGAGGAGGATGGTCATGTTACTCTCTACACTGCACTGAACCTGAGGGATTCCTACACTTTCCGTCTTTGAGGAGACATGAAAAACAGCAAATACCGCAGGAACGGTATAACGGAAAAAATATTAGCGGTTTTGAAACCGTGAAATTTTCAAACCGCGGTATACCTTGACCCGTAATCGGCCCATGCCTATCTGTGAGCGGCAAAAGTATGTGAATCTCTAGGATCAGCAGTTAATTTGAAAGTGAAATTAAGGGTGCATCTGTTCAGAGGTGTTTTTTAATCAGTGAGATGACTATCAGGTGTCAGTGTTTTATCTAAAGAACAGGGATTTATCAAGGTTTGGTCATGTTTGTGGAAGTGTATATGTGCACAAACAAATGAGATCTCTGAGGACCAGAAAAAGAGTCGGTGTTGTTCATCAGGCTAGAAAAAGTTTCAAAGCCACCTCTAAAGAGTTTTGGACTCCACCAATCCACAGTCAGAAAAATTGTGTACAAATGGAGGAAATTCAAAACCACTGTTACCCTCCCCAGGAGTGCTCCACCAACAAAGAACACTCTAAAAGCAAGACGTGTAAAAGTCCACAAGGTTTCAAAGGACTGCAGGCTAACTTCTAAGCAACTAAAGACCTTTCTCACATTGGCTAATGTTAATATTCATGAGTCCACCATCAGGAGAACAATGAACAACCATGGTGTGCATGACAGAGTCGCAAAGAGAAAGCCACTGCTGTCCACAAAGAGCATCGCTGGCCGTCTGCAGTTTGCTAAAGATCATGCGGACAAGCCAGAGGAATACTGGAGAAATCTTTTCTGGATGGATGAGACCAAAATAGAACATTTTGGTTTAAATGAGCAGGGTTATGTTTGGTGAAAGAAAACACTGCATTTCCAGCATAAGAACCTTATCCCATCTGTGAAACATGGTGGTGGTAGTATTGTGGTTTGGGCCTGTTTTGCTGCATCTAGACCAGGACCGCTTGCCATCATTGATGGAACAATGAATTCTGATTTATACCAGCAAATTCTGAAGGAAAATGTCAGGACATCTGTCTGAGAACTGAGTCTCAAGAGAAAGTGGGTCATGCAGCAAGACAACGACCCCAAGCACACAAGTTGTTCTACCAAAGAATAGTTAAAGAAGAACAAAGTTAACGTTTTGGAATGGCCAGGTCAAATTCCGGACCTTAATCCAATTTAAATTTTGTGGAAGGACCTGAAGCAAGCAGTTCATAGGAGGAAACCCACCAACATCACAGAGTTGAAGTGGTTCTGTACTGAGGAATGGGCTAAAATTCCTACAAGCCATTGTGCAGGACTGATCAGCAGTTACAAGAAACGTTACTTGCAGTTATTGATGCAAAAGGGGGTCACACCAGATACTGAAAGCAAAGATTCACATACTTTTACCACTCGCAAATATTTAACACTGGATCATTTTTCTCAATAAATAAATGACAAAGTATATATTTTTGTCTCCTTTGTTTGATTGGATTATCTTTGTCTACTTTCAGGATTTGTGTGAAAATCTAATTATGTTTTGGGTCATATTTATGCATAAATATAGAAAATTCTAAAGGGTTCACAAACTTTCAAGCAGCACTGTATGTGTGTGTGTGTGTACAAATATAAAAGCATCTGTATTTGACTGTAATTTGGGTTGCCAAAAATCTGTGCTCATAAACGCATTCAGTGACTAAACTGATAAAGCCACTTCAGTTTTTTATTGTTTTCTTAATGATAAAATAGGACATTGCGGTGCACGTTAGATGCACAACAGAACAGAAGCAGTGGAGCGTGTAACAAGGACAGAGTTGGTGTGAAATAACTTCCATTCCTAATGGGAAGTTCTTGGTCTTTCATTGAGGGAGCACCAAAAGGTCATTAGGGTGGTGTCAATCTGTGACAAACCATAAAAATTAACTCACTTCACAGAAGTTCACCACAGAGAAATTTTACAATCTTTGCCTTGAACGTGGGAATGTGCCCCTTCTTGCTGAATGCAGCATTATGTGAAATAAAATTAACTCACTTCACAGAAGTTCACCACAGAGAAATTTTACAATCTTTGCCTTGAACGTGGGAATGCACCCCTTGCTGAATGCAGCATTATGTGAAATAGCTGGCAAATTTTTGACTGTTTCTGTTCATGTGCTATGTGCTGAATAAACCAGTGTGGATGTGATTGCTGTAAGGCTTCTGCTGTTGACTCAGAGGAGATGCCCCTTGCCCCTTTTGGCAGAGTGGGGGATTGAGAGGCTGCTTGTGTGAGGTGGCACAGAGACATGGACAGATTGCGATTGTAAGCACAGATTGAGGGATGGCTAGGATTCGTTAATAATAGTTATTTAGTTAAATTTTTGTTTTGACAGTATGGTAAAAACTGGTAAAAATGTACCAACAATCACATTTAAAAAATATACACTTTTTGATATACCATTAAAAAAACAGGTATCCCATCTGAATTAGGACATTTAGGCTATCCATCTAATAGTAGCCTACCAAAATCTTATTAACAGTAGAAGTTAAATCTTACTGTAGTCTTCAAATCTGGGTACTGTCTTACGTTTTAAAATCACAAAGGGAGTTTGGTCCCATCAGGCTAACGTGACAGTCACGACTCATGCAGAATCCGTGTATCATTCGATCATTGTTTTTTTTTATTTAATGTTGAAAGTAGAAAAATGATAAAACGGCTCCTTTTTCATTTTTTTGTGTTTTTTTTTTTTCCAAAAAATGAAAAACGAGAATTCAGCTTAAATAAATGAATAAACAGCTTGAATATTTCATTTCTACACGTGGGCGGGAATTAAACGCCTCTTTCTGCTGATTGGTCCACCGAAGATCAAACCATGCCTTCTTCAGTTCTTCCGCAGTATCACGCAGCAGAATAATAGACCTCCGCTGCTGCAGTTGTACGGATTAACAACCCATTTGATTAATTTCAAATTTTTCATCAAACAAACATACTAATGACTCTCTTCGCACACATCGTACAGAGTCAGATTCTAGACAGTCTTTCTTCTGTGAGACACGCGGTTCTTAAAGTGATAGCGGTTCCAAGAAATAATTTGCTATAGGCCTAAAGTATTCCCAGACTGAAAGTCTCTTTGTTTTAATCATAGATAGGCCTACTGTGATTTATTTCCAAAGTTGACTTATATGTGCATTTAACGTCAATCATCTAAATGACGCCTTTAAAAGACAAGTATTTCCCTGTGTTTGATGTTTGTGCATGCGCCAGAAGATGCTCAAGAGAGACCGAAGACGCGCGAAAGCGCGCATCTGTTGTTTCTCTTTCTTTTTCAAAGGCTGACATTTTGTAGTTATTTGAACTATGTTTACACATTACAAATAGACAATTTTACCATACGACTATAAATGCAGAGTAGTAAGTTATTTCCCCCGAGGGGGAAAAAATCACGTGCCCATCAATCAGTACTCAATATTATTTTAAACTGCTTTAAATATGACTGCTGTTTATTTCCTGTGCACTTCAATACTGGTCTGCGCTTGTCTGTAGTCGCGTCTGTCTGCTTATTGTGTTTATTTAACCCATCGCAATTTATTGGAGCTGTGTGGACTAGAGTGACTACTCACCTTAATGTGTTTCTAAAGGCTTATTACTTAATAACCCAAATATGTCCTGCTCTGCCTTGAAAAGGCCAATTTAATGGCAGAGAATGGGTGACTAGGTTTGTTTGTTGTTATGAGCGGATGCATAGCTGTCAAAATAATCATATGGCATCTTGTGGCGTAGTATTTCAGAGCAGTCTGAGTATACTGAGGGTTTGTGAGAAACAACCGAAATGGCAGCTACTATATTTAGGAAAATCTTGCAGTTGCAGGGCGCGTGCGCAGCATCTCACGCCGCGTCACAAGTGCATGTCCTTTTGAGATATCATATCAATTATAATCATGATAAACACAAGACTGCATTATAAAACTCTAACAGTAGGCTATATTTAATAACTGTTGTTCTCCGGTTGTCAGTCAAAATTACAGTTCTTGCAACATAGGCCTATATATACCAAGCCAATTTATCATTCCTTCCTTTTTGTCTTAGTGTTTAAAATATTTATTTTGAATGAATGAATGAATTAATTAAACAAACAGACATACTGGGTGAGCAGGGTAGGCTATGACAGCTGTCATATCATACCCTGCCATGCCCAGCTGATGCAAAGAATAGAATTTATATCTACACAGAAGAAAGCCCTGTCTAGACTCTGCCCCGGTATGAGTTGTGTCGAGCTATTCATTAGCCTGTTTGTTTGATGAAAAAGATGAAATGTAGTTGCAATAAAACTGTTTAAGAATCCGTACAACTGCAGCAGCAGAGGACTATTACTCTGCTGCATGATACTGCAGAAGAACTGATGATGGCATGGCTGACCAATCAGCAGAAAGGGGCATTTAATTCCCGCCCACGTGTAGAAATCGAATATTCAAGCTGTTTCTTAATTTTTCTACCCCTGAACGAAAAACTAAAATTTAAGCTGAATTCTTGTTTTTAGTTTTTTTTCCAAAAAACGAAAAAGGAGCCGTTTTCTCATTTTTCTACTTTCAATATTAAATCAAAAAATGAATGATCGAATGATACACGGATTATGCAGCTGTAAGGTTTTCTTTTGTTTTAACTCGCGATCTTTACAACACGCATTACCTTACGTATTTCATGGCACACTCGTTTATGCGTATTTGGCGCCACCTATTGTTGGTGTATTATTGACATGTCAAAGTCTGAATATAAGACGACCGCGTTTTTTCAGATGTATTTTCAAGAAAAAAACATTGTCTTATATTCGGGTCAATACGGTAATAAATTGCTGTTCTAAATTGAGTGAACTTAATATCCGTTTCACGATTCTTAGGATGAAGTCCTAAGGCTTCTTTTTGTAATGTAGGACAAGAATACCATGACTTTTTTCCTCTGAGAGAGTGCCCCCCTAAGGCAGCACCATAATCTTATTAGTCTTTCAAGCACTGACAAAAATTATTTTATAAAGAATTATGGAAATTAGACAAATACAGTATGAAGAAAATAGCAACACTCAATTGTAAAGCATTTATTTAAAACTATTTGCTGAGATTTCAGTTGACAGCACTTCATTCACATTAGCTCCAACAGGAAGTCATCTGTTCCATGGCTTGACTACACAAAATGCAGGCTGTCAGATCGTGTTGATGTACTGATGTAATAAAACATTGCTTGCAGTAGCAGTGTAAGTAATCCAGTATCAGAGATGATGCTAAGCCTTTCCACATCACATACTACCTGCCAGGGAGCCAGACAGCTTCGGTAGAGATGTAATATTTGGTTTTAATGGAAGTTGCTCGAAGTGTGTGATGTGTCCTAAGGTCAGAAGTCACCTGGAATAAAATTGGAACACATACAGTGTAAAAAAAACTTTTTCACCACTTTGTATGGTGTTGTGTTCAGCATATTGTGCTGCTGAAATGAAATAACGGAACATAAGCATCTGACGACCCTTCTGTGACTCCTACATAATGAAGCTCAGAGGTAAACATTCATATAAGTCTGAGAAAAGCACTATGGGTTGTTTAAGGTGTGTCCTTCTAATACCTTAATCATCCCCTTACGCTCCTCTAGTAATGCTGTCTACAATCTGGCCTCCAGTTACAATCTGTGACATCACTCCTTTCCATCTATGGCCATTGCTTCCTCACCTGTTCTTGTTTCATTCGTGGTTAAGATTATTTTTATCACTCCATGGTGGCTTTTCTTCCTAAGTTCCCAGATGATTAAGCATGAGTTGAATTGAGTGTTTATAAATGTTATTCCCACCAAACAGGGATGATCATATTGGGCTGCCTATTTTGTCTCAGCCTTTTGCTATTTTTTATTTTTTTAGCTGAGCAAACTGTGTCAGGGATAGTTCAAAAAGTCATCGTGTTCCAAACCTGTATTACTTTCTTCTCTCAAACAAGAGGAGGCTTCTTCAGAAGTATAATGAAATTAGTTTAAATGACTAATACACTGCACTATATTTCATATTCTGAAGCTGTATTATACCTTTGTGTAACGAACAGTCATTAAATCTTGATTTACCAAATTTAAGTAGTTTAAGTCATTATTTTTTAACAAAATGTTCACTCCAGTGAATCAAACTCAAGAAGAAATGTTTTGACACAATTGTCATTTATGGGTGAACTATCTCTTTACATCTGGTGATAGATTATATTTAATGACCAGAGATGGTAGACAGCAAATAGTTTTTTTTCCCTAAAACATTCAAATCTCAAGAAAATGACAAGAAAAAAAAAACTTTAACTAACTAAATAAGCATAACAAAAAAGATAACCTTTCAATACATCTCCACGTACAAGTAAAATATTACCTTCCTTAACTAGTGTCTACAAAGTTTATACAAGAGGAGTCATCATGGTTTTCTAAGAAGTCGTAAAAACTTCCCAAATTGACAAAAAATATGTTGAGTTTTAAAATACGTAATCTTTTCCAAAGAAGACAAAAAGGTCATCCCATTCATCGCATTATTACAGTTGTTAATGCATCAGGATATGTGCATATTTTATCTGACAACTGTAATTCAATGCTAATCAGTGTTAGGATCAATTGTATAATGGAATAAAAGCAAATAAAAGACCTTCAAAACAGATGATCTATGAAGATAGTGCTGCTGATGAGTGAGTGGTCTGTCCCGTCATGTGCTCCGGTACTCCAGGTTAAATGTTTTCCCATTGTGCTTGCGTTTCCAGTGTTCTTCCGTCAATGGTTAACTAAACTGCTTACTTTGACTGTTCAATAAGACTTTCAGGAGGGAATGTTATTGTTTATGTATTGGCAGTATACTTGGGACTAATTTATTAATGACTGACATTGTAACCTCATCCTTGTTATCAGCAGAGCTGTCAAATCTGATTTATGAGCTTCATAATTAACATGTTGATAGATTTATGTCACAGTTAAAGAGTAATAAATGGTTACATTATTGAAAGTAATGATCATATAGAAGTACTTTATATATGCGTGAGTGATTGTGAAATGATACTTTTAGCTGTTAAAATTCACAGTGATGACCTTGGAGACACCAGTTGAAGTTGCTTAACAATTCCTGGTTATGTGAGCAGGGTGTACTAATTATCTTTGGCTTGGAAATGTCACATTTGGCATGGCCTCAAAGTCTGAGCTGCAGATGCCGCTGCTTTTGAAGTTGGCCTTCATTTTATCACTGGTAGGAACATCAGCCCGTATAAATAAAATGAATTTAACAGTTCTTTATACTGGTTACCACTGGTTCCTCCGAGTTAAGAGCAAAAGAATGCAGGAGCCATAGTGGGCCCTTGCTGAACCTTAGAATGAACAATTCCACATGCAGCCACCAATCTTTGTAATTTTCATTAGCTGGACAGTTGCAGTTGTTGGATTCATCACATCTCACCTCATGAAAGTCTTGGCACAAAATGCCAACCGGGCAGTATGTTTAATGAGGTCATGTGCTGGAGCTTGATTTGTGCACTTTTGTTCATTTGTTTCTTCTTTTTTACCGAGCTTCATTAAAATCCCATCCTGCATGTGTCCAGCTGAAGAACAAGTTCATGAAGAAGCTGCCCAGAGATGCTGAAGCTTCCAATGTTCTCGTTGGAGAAGTGGACTTCCTGGACACTCCTTTTGTGGCCTTTGTGAGGCTGCAGCAGGCTGTCATGTTAGGGGCACTGACTGAAGTGCCTGTGCCCACCAGGTATGCCCTGCTTTCATCCCACAGGGCCAGCGAGGAAAGTAAACATAGTGGCAGAGAGGTGTTCTGGTCAAAAATAGGCTTTTATTAAACCATTAGAAAATATGTGTGTTTAACTTTAGGTGTGCTAATATTTTTTATCGTCTTCTCCAGGTTTCTGTTCATTCTTCTTGGACCCAAAGGCAAAGCCAAGTCATACCATGAAATTGGTAGAGCAATCGCTACCCTGATGTCTGATGAGGTAGGTAAATGCTAATTTTAGCTAATTGTCTGTCATATATCACTTCAAAATTTTGATTCGTTCACACAGCAGAACCAGTGTTATTTGAGTTGTATTTATTTATTTTTTATATTTCCGTTTAGCTTTGGTTTTATTTGATTTCTGTTAGCACTTGTAGCATTTTCAAACATTTAATTTAGTTTTTTTTTTGTTTTGTTTTTTGTTTTTCATTTAGTATTTATACTTTATTTTAGCTTTATTTTAATTAATGAAAACTTTTTAAAATAGTTTTAGTTTTAGCTAACAATATCAACACTGAACAGAACTGACTCTCTTCATTTCAGGACACATTTTGAGAGATTGGTACACAGGTGGTAGACGATACTTATGGCTATCAACATAATAAAGAATGGGCTTGTCTTTAGTTATTCAATCCTAAAAGCAGTATTCAAGTATTCAATCCAACTCGATCAGGTCAATTCAATAGTCACACCTAACTGTAAATGCAGTTATGTTCTTTTATGATTTTATACAATGAAAAAAAGGTTTGTGCTTGGATTAGTCATATGTGGAGAGAGTTGGCCAGTAATCACCGTACTCTTATCAAGGTCTTCCATGAAATTGCGTACAAAGCCAAGGACAGACAAGATCTCCTCGCTGGCATTGACGAGTTCTTGGATGAGGTCATTGTCCTTCCTCCTGGAGAATGGGACCCTGCCATTAGGATAGAGCCTCCAAAATCCCTGCCATCCTCAGATAAAAGGTAATGATGTAGAGAGCCCATATCAGCCTGTCACTCTTTCTTTTGCTGAAGCCCCACTCATATCCCACATCAAAGTCTGTCAGTGTTTCCGTTTTGAAATGACTCAAACAATGGTGAGATAGCTTTTCTGAGGCTGTCCCTTTTTGTCAGATATATAGTTTGTCAGTTGTTTAAAGGGTTAAAGTAATTTCAATGCAAGTGGTACAAATCAAATCTTATTGTTACAAATGACAGAAGTCAGTAAAATGGGTGTACAAGTCCTTTTTCATTTTAGTAGCCAAACTCTTTAAGCCATATACAGTGTATTTCATAATGTATGTCACACATGGTCTGGAAGTCGTTTCAAAGGACAGTTGGCCAGGCCATCCATTCATTCATTCAGTTTGGAGGAGCAGAGCAGCAGTTAATTTGAAGTACGTCACCTCTCTTTGGCTTCAGGTGAAGTGACAGCAGGCTGCCTCCTCATCTTGCCATGTCAGTCTGTACCAGCCCATATTAGCCATAAAGCAGAGCAGTGTGCCCGCAGCAGTCAGTCACACCAGCATAGCACACAGTGTACACAACACACTACACACAGTAGACCTCATGCATTCATTCATGGGCTGTTGAATATAAACAACAGACTGAACTGGTTCAGCTATCTGTCTGTCTGTCTATATCTATCTATCTAAAGTCTGTCTTCTATTGTTTTTGTTTTATCTATTTTTAAATCTTTTTTCTATCTATCCATATCTATCTATCTGTTTGTCTGTCTATCTTATCATTTTATTTGTCAATCCACCATTTTATCTATCGCTAAGTCGTTCTATCTCTCTGTCTGTCTTTTTATCTGTTGTTTTATCATTTTATCTATTGTTTGATAATTTTATCTGATTGTCTATTATCATATAGTTCTATCCATCGTTCCTTGTTTTTTTTCTTAATGATTATATACCATATGGATGATTGAATGAGTAACATATTAATATATTATGTGAGGTACAGTACCAGTGTATGAGCTTGCGGGGATTTTTTATTGATTGATTTATTTATTTTGTCATCTATCTTTCTCTGTTCTTTCTTTCCTCCCTGATAACGGTAATTTTAGGGCATTAATAACATCAAGTGTCTTGTTCATTTGTTGGTTATCTTGTTCAGAAAGAACATGTATGCTGGAGGGGACAGCACACAGATGAATGGAGACACCCCTCACAGCGGTGGACATGGGGGCGGGGGGCACGCAGTAGGCGATGAGCTGAAGAAGACGGGGAAGTGAGTTAATGTTTGTATAAATTCTTCTGGAGGAACAGATTATGCTGAACCTTTGAACATCATGATTTAGTTCAGATGAAGGTTTGTTTGACTCTTCAAAAGCACTAGAATTATCTTAATATTAGACAAACATTGAAGTCAGCATGTGCTCTGTTTACGGAGTACTTATTGTTATCATTAGATTTTATTTTGTTTTACTAGTACAGTGCAGTCCCACTGTTGGTTTTAGAAACACCTTGATCTTTGGGAATGCGTATGTGTAGTATTTTGCACTAAATAGATGTTACCAATTAATAATACCAGTAAACCGTGCTACTGTTTAAAATATTACTTTTTAAATATTTCTAATAAATTAATAATAGTTAATAAAATTAAAATTAATAAAAACAAATTAGTATTTGGTATACTCCCCTTTGCATTTCATTCCTGGCTCAGACAAGATATATAATAATAATTCTTGTTCATTGTTCATCATAATATTTAATTTTCAAAATCCTACCATTTTTGTGATTATTGCATGTTTATTTATTTTAATGTTATTATTAGGTTTAAATTATAAATGGAATACCAGATTTTAAGTTTCACTCAGATTTTTGAACCCCACTGTACAGAGTGAAAATATTTCTTTGAATAGAGAAGAAGGCAGATTAAGAGAACACATAGAAATTTAATGAAAATCACTAGAACAATTATGTCATATGTTTGGTTCTTCAGGTTTTGTGGAGGCCTTATTCTTGATGTCAAAAGAAAAGCCCCCTTTTTCTTCAGTGATTTCTATGATGCACTACACATCCAGTCTTTGTCTGCCATTCTTTTCATCTACCTGGGAACAGTAACCAATGCCATCACGTTCGGAGGATTGCTGGGCGACGCCACAGAGAATATGCAGGTGAAGATAAAGCTGCAAATCATGAGAAAGTTCACGGATGTGCCATGTGCTCACTGTGCCCGAGCCTTTCTAAATAAGTATCAGTCAAACCTTGCCAGGGATTACAGTGTAATTAAATCTCGTCAATCTTTAACTGACACACACTGGGAGCAGTTTCTTCTCTGCCCACCTTTTGAAATGTTACCTCTAGTTCAAAGGTCATGTTAGTAGGTTAAAGTTGTTTTAGCTCAGGAAAGCCCTTCAGTATTTGTCAGTTAGCAAAGTGTAATTTAGAGGGATCTTCTATTACGATTTATTTATGTATACATTATAACATTTATAACATTAAATGAGGGAATTAATTAAGATGAGGTCTATAGTGACTGTTCTGAGTAGTACAAAGTAGATCGGACTCTCCTTACTGATTCCATTTACATCAAATAGGATGTCCGGACCATTTTAGCCAACAACTATTGTTTGTTATTTTACTCAACAAAAAGTCTAAATCCTTAATAAAGGTGTACCAAGCAGCATAACAAGATATTTCACTTTAGTCACTGTATTTGATGAAGGTCAAAAGACATATAAAGTGGTAAATAGTATACCACATTCACAGACATTTCCATCCGGATGGGATTAGATTTCTCAGAGGGTGCCTGAGTTATTTTTACTAAGATTGTGTGAGGAAAACGCACACGTTATTGATTCAGACGGGATTTAAATTGTGAAGCACGACTGTAACATGAAGTCACTTGTCTCTTCAGTGGGAGTTCATTACAACAGTTTTCATAAGCACTATGGGATTAGTTTTCCAAACAGTGTTTGGATTTCAGTTATTAACAGTGCACGCCTGTGATTTCATGAATTGATTTGGACTGGACTAGTTAATAATGAGGGTCGGAGTCTGTTGTCTGGATATTGGCATTATGGAAGGCCATGTGCAACACTTAATTAAATGTATGGGTAATAAAATCTATTTTTTTTAAATTATGTAATTCATTAGGATTCAATTCTGAGCCATTTCTGCGAGTGAGGTCTTTAGATTACATTTCTCAGAGTACCTTGGATTTAGCTGAAAACTACAGTTAATTTGCTTTGTAATTTTTTACAGAGGTTGTGTGAGAAAGGCACAGATTTGCATGAGATAAAACAAGGTGAACAAGGAAAACTTGTCTCGTATGAACAGGGCTTTAAACACACTTTAACAGACTTTCTTTCCAGGGAACGTGATTGTGACTGAGCCTCAGTTGGGTTTTTCCCTAACCCTTTGGTTCTTTTTCATTGTGTGTCGTGTGAAGGGTGTGCTGGAGAGCTTTCTGGGTACAGCGGTGTCCGGAGCCATCTTCTGTCTCTTGGCTGGGCAGCCTCTGATCATCCTCAGCAGTACGGGGCCAGTGCTGGTGTTTGAAAGGCTGCTCTTTAACTTCAGCAGGTGCGTCATTATCTTTGTTCAGAATGTGTCATCACAAACTAACTACTGCAGCATATACTGACTATTTAGCAGTTAACTGAAACTTAGATTCTGTAAATAAAGCTTACTGAAATGTTCAGTACATACTGATTTCCAGCGCTGGTCATAGATACACCATTCAAAGGTTATGGGTCAGTACAATAATTTTGTTTGTTTAAGAAATGAGTACTTGTATTCACGAAGGATTCATTAAATTGATCAAATGTCACAGTAAGGACTACCATATTACTAAAGAATTATTTTAAATAAATGCTTTTGATCTTTCTAGCATACGCTATCTGACAAATAATCTATCACAAACAGTTTCCACAAAAATATTACGCATCACAACTTTTTTAACATTGACAATAATAAGATGTTTCTTGAGCAGCAAATCAGCATATTAGAATGATTTTTGAAGGATCATGTGACACTGACGAAGACTGGGAAAATGGCTGCTGAAAATTCAGCTTTGCCGTCACAGGAATAAATTACGTTTGAAATATATCAACATAGAAACCAGTTATTTTAAATTGTACTAAAATTTCGCAATATTAATGTTTTCACTATATTTTTTGATTAATAAATGCAGCCTTGGTGAGCATAAGAGACTTCTTTCAAAAACACTAAAAATGTACCCCACCCATACTTTTGAATGGTAGTATGCTTTTTATTGCTGTATGATTTGAAAATTGGAGGGACAATGAGTTCATTTTCTATCATACTATCCTCCACAGGGATCATGATTTTGACTACCTAGAGTTCCGTCTTTGGATCGGCAATGGAAAGCGGGAAAAACAAGAAGCAGAGGGACGGCACCCACTCAGTCTGTGGTCGGCCTTCTTCTGTCTAGTCCTGGTGGCCACTGATGCCAGTTTCCTGGTGCAGTATTTCACCCGATTTACAGAAGAGGGCTTCTCCTCGCTCATCAGCTTCATCTTCATCTATGATGCCTTCAAGAAGATGCTGAAGTTGGCCCATTATTACCCGATCAACTCAGACTATAAAATGGATTACGTCACACAGTATGACTGCATGTGTATGGCACCCACTGATGGTAAGACCTGGTACATCTCTTTCTCTGATGTTTTCTTGTTTTGAAGTTTTAGATACTAAACCTTCATTCATTGCAGGTTTGTAAACTTGCCTGAATTTTTACTTTCATTTTAAATTGTGAATGGCCTTCCTAAGTCTCCGACATGTCCACACCAGATGCAAGAAACGATGAGTGCTGCCCGAACAGGAAAAAAAGATTACTGATGCATATGTAACATTACTTTGCTCAGTGAAGCAGATATGATGTAGCACAAAGTGACCTTTTTCCCCTTGCTTGGGATCCAAAATGTGCTACTTTGAGTTCAAGTGGAGTTACCATACTTTCATTCCTCTTCTTGACTACATGGTGTTTAAATTTCTCATATTCTTCAGTCTATTAAAGAGTTTTGAATCTCACTGGGTCTCTCGTGAGAAGTGAATCACACTTGTTCTGTGTTGCAAGGCATGTGATTGGCTGTTAGCCACTGATGTCACACATTTATGTGCACATGCTCCACAAACTCAGGATCAAAGCCTGGGTTGACAAAGAAAGTTGATGATCAGCATCATGGCACCAACAAAGCCGGATTGGAGTGGTTTGGTTTTGTCAACTCGAAACTAATCCTGTAACTCTGAATTTGTTCAACTTACCATCATGGTACAGGCCCCAGGTCTAATGTTGCTTTTGGAGTTTACAAGTATAAAGGTGCTGTCACATTTACTGTTGTATGAAGAATTTTTACTGTCAAAATCCATTTGTTTAAATTGGAATCCACCCAATCAGGAATTTAACCAGGCCAAAATATTTCATTTTGCAGGTTTCTCAAAGGGTCCAAGCTGGTCATGTGAATTCACCATGCTGACCAACAGAAAGCTGGTTGGTTTGAAAGTGACCTCTGTGTGAGCTGTGCTTCATGCTTCCACCAACACAGAACTTCACTAGATTTCACTAATGTGATGCCACCTTAAAGGGGTGGTCACACTGCTGTTTATGTTCCACTGACTTTTTCTATCAGCCAATGTACTCTGGCCTTTGAATTCATATCCCCGTCAAGACTGTGCCCTTCGAAAGATTGAAAACTTTAAATCTGTAGGATTGTGCAGTAAAGTGGAGTAGACTGAATATATTTATATTTTGAATGTTGCATGTTGAATTTCAATGTAATTCGTAAAAAAAAAGACGCTTGCAGAGGGTGTGACAATATTACACCGTTGCAATGTCTGTATAAAATGTTGCTTGCTCAAAGTCTATTGTGACAGCGGCTTCAGTCAAGTCAATTTATTAGCAACTTAAGTGTAACTTGAGTTTCCATCTCTGACGCTATAAAAAGATATGGAATGGATACAGTCTACAGTCATCTGCTTTGTTTTTTTTTCATGCAGGTTTGAATAATGGGTTTAAAATATACTGGCTTGTTTGTATCTGTTAATGTTTTGGGGGCTGATTCGCAACAAGGGGTTACATTCACTTGTTGCCTTTAGTGATGATCTCTGTTATATAAGTGGGCGAGTGGGTGTGTGTGTGTGTGTGTGTGTGTGTGTGTTATGGCCTCATAGGATGAAGGAGCAATCTAGGGGGCGGATGTGGTTTGGGGTTAATCTCCTCCATGCGTGTGGTGAATTAAGACCGTACAGCGGGTGGGGCTCTTATCCACTCACGCTGCTTTCCTCTAAACCACTGTTTGCTCCTCTTCGGCCTCCCTCGACTTCTCTCCAATCCCGATGCTCTAGAGAGAAACAACAGCTGTGTGGAAATTAGTTCCAGTGAGGGGAACCCAGCAAAGAGACTCTTTAAAAATTAAAGCTGTTGACAAGTGGTTCCCATTAACAGCAGTCATTGCGGTCTGGTTGGCACGTATGCTGTGCTTGACTCACCCGCGACCATGATAAAATGCTATCACTTGTGCGAGCATCTGCTTGTGAAATCTGTCATGTTCGTTGAGAGTTTAAAGGATTTAAGGGTAAAAAAAAATAGTGACATCATCTGAGTCAAGCATGTTGAATAGTACAAATGAAAAATATTATACATTTTTTACATTTAAATTACAGATAAAATGGTAAAATTGGTCGCAAAAATGAGAAGCGAAAACCTTCCTATTTTGCATTATTTCTTTATTTTAAATGATAAAGTTTCAGAATTTTCCAAAATCCTAAAACATTGTTTATTTCCAGGTTTAAATAAGATTGTTTTTTTTGTTGTGGTGGATTCAGATGTTGGAACCCCACTGTATGTTTTCGGTTCTTTCTGAAGGCCACTTTTGAAACCTTTGGCCTTTGTGTTTTTCAGTCAATTCTTCAGATGTGTACACTGATCCGCTTGATTCAACATTTGTCTGGACTGTAAACTACAGCGATACTGTAAGTGTTTCAAAACATCACTGAAATATGCGTAAGGCTTTAATACACTACATGACTTTTCAAATCTGAACACATTTTAAAACTAGGCATTATATACTTGCCAGCTTTGTAAAATGTTACAGAGGAAAAACTGAACATCATAAACATGCTCCTCATTGCTATGAGAAACAGGACAAAGAAAGAAATAATATGTGTCCTAAAATTGGCTAAAAATATCAAGCATGTTTGATATCCTGGATGGAATTATAGTCTGAGTTATAGTCTGAAATTAAAGTTTGAGCTCATTATATACTACATGATTTTCTGTGAAATCTGTCAATTGCTGAAAATCTGCAGACTGGCTCTTACTTTTAGCAACTAGCATTGGCTGCTCCAGACTAAAAAAACAGTACAAATATCTGTATAAAGGCTGTATTCCAGCCTTAAGACTTGTTGGATTCATTGAGGTCACCATATAGAACACAACACATTAGAGACAACTTCCTTGTCCTTGTTATGTTCAGAAAATGCATGGTGCTTTTTAATCCTTAAATTGTTGGCTGTTTCCTAAAACATTTTATCCAGACCTGCCTGATATTTTGTCCTCTCCTATAGAAAACGTTGTGAATAATATAGATCTCTCAATAGTTCCATTCAGATGAAGTCCTCAGTTAATTGAAATATAATGCCCAAATCCTTGCCAACATCTTTGTAACTGAGTGAGCCATAGCTCATGTTTCGCACCTTTTGTGCAAACTTGAACAGTAACAGAGTCATTGTAAAACTTCAGAGAGGTTGAAGACAACAAAGTATCTGCCTTCAAACAGAAACTGGAGAGCTTTTAATGTTCTGCAACTTTCTTTGTTCATAACATGTCACTCAACTTTAAATGAATGTCTTGGGTTCGTGTTAGATCTGTGTGCTGATGCTGATCACCACAGGAAAACAATTTCCTCTCATCATTCAGTTATTATAATCATGTAAATGCACAAAGAAAGTCATTCAAATTATTTAGAATGGTTTTATAAATTCAGTCAACAGGATCTGACTTATTGCTGATATTCTCATGAAAGAAAGAGTTACAAGGAGTGACATGATTTTCTGTGAATGAACATCTTAAATTTTGTTTTATAAGTTTGATCCAGACACCTTTTGATTTGATGTTCTGATCATGTGTCTTTGTGTCATTTGTGCAGCGCTTGAATGCCAGCTGGTCCTCACTGTCAAAGAAGGAATGCTTGAAATACGGAGGGGAGTTAGTGGGCAAAGCCTGCGACTTTGTGCCCGACATCACCCTCATGTCCTTCATCCTGTTCTTTGGCACCTACACCTGCTCCATGTGTCTGAAGAAATTCAAGACAAGCCCATTCTTTCCTACTACTGTGAGTAGCCAATCTCTGGCTCTAATTATACTACATGTGTAGAGGCAATATTTAGCCAAACCCTGTCTCTAATCCATATACTCAGGCAGTTAGACAAAAATCGTTTTGTCAGTCCAGTCTCTGATCCTAATCAATACTGCCGTTATTGAGGGAAAAGTCTACTGATGTGATGCTCATTACTTAGTCTCTAAAAAAAAAAAAAAGCATATTTTCCCCCCATTTTTCCATCTTAGGTGAGGAAACTCATAAGTGACTTTGCCATTGTCCTGGCTATTTTGATCTTCTGTGGTGTCGACGCTCTGGTTGGGGTAGATACGCCAAAGCTCATAGTGCCAAGCGAATTTAAGGTAAACTTTCTGTCCACATTGTCTGTCTGTTACTGTAAAGTGACGATCCCTCTGAGGTGCACTTCTAATATTTCTCCAGACCTACAGTACTGTTCAAAAGTTTTTTTGAAAGAGGTCTATTATGCTTTATATATTTTATAATGTAATTTATTCTTGTGTTAGCAAGCTGATTCAGCAGATGATCCTTCAGAAATCATTCTAATATGATGATTTGCTGTTCAAGAAACATTTATTATTATCATCAAAGTTTAAAAAAAAAACAGTTGTGCTCCTTAATGTTTTGTGAAACATTTTTTTTGCAGGATTCTTGATAATTTAATCAAAAGAACTTTATTTGAAATAATACTATAATATATACATAACATATCATTGTTGTAACAAATGCACTTTGTCAATTTAATGCATCCTTGTTAAATAAAATTATGAATTTCTTTAAAAAAAATCTTACTGACCCCATTCTTTCGTACTGTATTATGTGTCCAAAAATATACAAAAAGTTCTATAAAAATGTATAATATCTTATAATTATTTTTTGCTGCAGTTATCTAGAAAAAACAACTAGCATAATTTGGCAGTATATACTAATATATACCATTTATTTGAAAATACTTTTTAAAAATAATGTATTTCAAATAGTTTGTTCACTGTATAAACAGAATAATGGGAAAAAGAGCCAGTTCAAGAGATGATCTGTTCTGTATTAGCTATTTATTTATTTGTATAAAATGTTGTTATATGTTATTTATTTTTGTAAAATGGTTTTGGAACAGTGAACACTGCATGGGTCGGTACATGGGGTGTTTCTACTCAGGTGGCCTGAGGGTCTGCTTAATAGAAATAGATTTTGTTCAGGAAAAACAAGTATCAGAGGGACACTGGCTGGCATGCTCTGTTTGCTGCATCTTATGTACTGATTCACTGTCAATGCCAATCCACTCAGGACGTTACTGTTTGTATCCTGTAAACATTTGCCAAGTGCCCTGACTGCAAACTTCTGTGATCCTCAAACTGCACTCCTCTCAAATCCTCAGCCAACTAGCCCAAACCGTGGCTGGTTTGTGCCTCCGTTCGGAGGGAACCCCTGGTGGGTGTACCTGGCAGCAGCTTTGCCTGCCCTGCTGGTCACCATCCTGCTCTTCATGGATCAGCAGATCACCGCTGTCATTGTCAATCGCAAGGAGCACAAGCTTAAGGTAGGCCTGCCGTGAGTCTGCTGTGTGATACTCTCCCGAGCCAGAAGGTTTATCACGCTCACTTTGAGCCACCCAGGACCACAGGAAACACTTGCAGTGCCGTGGGCGACTATATCGGGATATTTATAGAAAGTCTTTTACGAATAGAGCTCTTTATCTTTTGTCTGGAGGATGTGAATCAAAACTTGGGGTCAAAAATAGCATTATTTAAACAGATGGTCTGAGGCAAGTCAAAAGGGGAAAAAGCTGTACATCAATAAT
Organism: Sinocyclocheilus anophthalmus; assembly: GCA_018155175.1. Classification (NCBI taxonomy): domain Eukaryota; kingdom Metazoa; phylum Chordata; class Actinopteri; order Cypriniformes; family Cyprinidae; genus Sinocyclocheilus; species Sinocyclocheilus anophthalmus. The sequence continues at coordinate 78,053 of JADLZN010005580.1, read as the reverse complement.
GCAGGAATTGATATTTATATTCTTAATACTGAACTGAAAACTTAAAGAAAAGCAATTTGATTTTGTAATATACTGAGTTTGTAAGATGATAGCTAGAAAGGCTTTGTTGATAATCAAGAATTGTATGCTACTAGGAATTATAGACTACATATATACAAATTCTGAAAAAATATATATTTAAATTTTTTTTTTATTCAAACTCTTGAGTTTTAACACTTCACCAAGCAGTTTCACCTCAACGTCACACTTTTGGTCCAGATTCTGAGTGGAACAAAGAGGAATTGTGAATCGGACAAAAGCAAACCATTTATTCTCTTTTTACCTGTAATGTGACGTGAGACTGGCCTCAAAACATTGTGTCCTCTCACTATAATGCCTCCCAATGGAAGTGCTCCTATTGTTATCTCTCTGAGAATTACACTGCCCTGGTGACATACTTGTGCTGTACTTTTGTGTGATGCAGAGTAGTTTTATTTGTTAGAATAAAGCACTCAAGAAAACTGATGGCTTATTTAAAGGGACAGTTCACCCAAAAATGAAAATTGTCATTGTTATTTCGCCTTCATGTCAGTCGAAACCAGTAGACTGTTATTTTTCTGTTCAATACAAAAGGAGAAGCTCTTTTCCATAAAATAATTCATAGTGACTACCTCTCTCAAGACTATTAGACTTCCAGAATATCACTGTAAAAATGATTGTAGCAATTAGCCATCACAACTTAAATTTTAGTAAAATAACTTTACTGGATTTAACTTAAGATAACTCAAATATCCAAGTTATCACTTAATACTTCACAACTCAAGTTGACTAAACTTAAAATTTGAAGGCAGCACAAACACTTTTTTATGGGTAGAAACAATTTTTATACTGTAACAGTATACTGCAATAACTACAACATATTCAGTATATATGATTTTATTTATTAATGGCTTTATTGAATGGATGCTGCATTATTGGGACCTTATTTGTCCCAAACCCTAAAGCTTACCCCTACACCTGCACCTACCCCTAACCCTAACCACTTTGTATATTAGACCTGCTCAAAGGTCCAGAAAGAGAGCAGCGGTTTTGAGCACGGTAACAAAATTAGCTGCATGCATCAAGACTGGCTATCTGGACATGTAGATACTGTATTATTTTTTTATGGTGCTTTGTTTATTTTGGACCTTGATAGACTTGATTGAGACATTGGAAAATGTAAAAGAGCTATTTGAATTATCCTTTTATGTTCAATTATGACAGCAAAAATAGCAGCATGCATGTTTGGAACTACGAGAAGCTGCGTAAGTAATGTGAAGAAAAAAAATTATTACTGGGCAAACTATTATTGTAAAATGTTACCGAACACTATAATCAGTCATAAAAATGTTTATGATTGCTCTTATAGCATTTTGTAAGCAACCTCTTTTCTCTGTCTTGATCAGAAAGGTGCAGGCTATCATCTGGATTTGTTCTGGGTAGCTGTGCTGTTAGCAGTGTGCTCTTTCACGGGTCTGCCCTGGTATGTAGCTGCTACAGTTATTTCCATCGCCCACATTGACAGCTTGAAGATGGAGACAGAGACGTCGGCCCCTGGCGAACAGCCCAAATTTTTGGGTGTCAGGTATGTTCTAAAGAATAAAAAGACGAGGTGATATTTGGTGGTTCCTGTGTATTTGTAGAGTGTCATGGCATAAAACTGAAGGATCTGACTATGACAGTAAAGCGTCACTCGTTGACTACAGAGTTGGGTTCAGTGGGACGTCTGTTAAAAGGCTACATGTTGGACTGAACTCCAGGGGACTTTATTGATGCAGCTGTAAGCTGAACAAACGTACTGTAAACAGGCCTAGTTCTGCTGAAAACACACTCCCAGTATTTAGGTTGCACTTTTAACACTTCTCTGGTTTGGTTAATTCCCAAAGTATTTCAGGTATTAATGATAAACATTAATAATACAAATCTGATTAATATTATAATCAGAAAGAATCATTAATAATTAGGGAAGTGGAATCTTTAACCATTAGATCCCACTTCCCTAATTATTAATGAGGGAAGTGGGATCTAATGGTTAAAGGTGTGAGCTGGTAACTTACATGTTGCAGGTTTAAACCTAGAAACTATAACCTTTATGCCCCTGATCGAGGAACTACACTCCAAGTTACTCCAAGGGGTACAACCGTCACTCTTAATAGGTGTACTGCAAGTCACTGTGGATAAAAGCATGTGCCAGTTGACTTCTTCCTGTAATTAAAACAATGATACACTGCATGTTTGTTTGTCTAAGAACACTGTGTAGCTATGTTTGTTTTTTGCTGTATGCACCTGTTAGTAATGGGTGCAGCTGAAATAGCCAAACCTGCTAATTAGAGGAAGGGTGTCCACATACACTAACATTCAAATATTTGGAGTCAGTAAGATTTTTTTTAAAGAAATGAATACATTTATTCAGCAAGGACACATCAGATTGATTGAAAGTGACACTTATAGTATACTTTTCTTTCTCAAATAAATGCTGTTCTTCTGAACATTCTATTCATCAAAGACTCCTGAAAAAAAAACTATCACAGAAATGTTTCTTGAGCACCAAATCAGCATTTTTGTAATTTTCTTCTCTTCAGGGAACAGAGAGTTACTGGTGTCTTTGTCTTCATCCTCACCGGTCTGTCTGTCTTTATGTCTCCTATCCTCAAGGTAACAATACAATACATCCAGTCGCATCAAACACACTGCTGCATGTGCGTGATTTTCTTTGTCTGTTCTCAAACACATAATGGCTTTGCATGTCTGAATAATTATTTCCTGTAGTTTATACCAATGCCAGTGTTGTATGGAGTCTTCCTCTACATGGGTGTCGCTTCACTCAACGGAGTTCAGGTAAGTTACCGACACGATTCTGCGCCATTCAAAACTCAACTGAAAAAGCCTTTTAAATTAAATTTCTGGGATGTAGAATTATATTTCAAATTGGAATTTGAGAAATTGGAATAAAATCCTTATACAATATGATTTGGGGTATTTCCAAACACATTAGATTATTGTATAATCACTATTTGAAATAGTTTGACAGTAACTTAGCTGGGAAAAGTATGTTTTTTGTTTTTTTTGAGTATTGCTCTTTGGTTCTCAGTTTATGGACCGGCTCAAGCTGCTCCTCATGCCTGCCAAACACCAGCCAGACCTGATCTACTTGCGGCATGTCCCATTGAGGAAGGTCCATCTCTTCACTTTCATCCAGCTGCTTTGTCTGGCGCTCCTCTGGATCCTGAAGTCCACTGTGGCTGCCATTGTTTTCCCCGTTATGGTTAGTCACCTCTTTTTAGCCGTTCTTGATTTAACAAGCGTTAATGTTATAAGCGGCTTTGACTGCAAAACTGAGAGCTTCAGGTCTAAAAATTGCACTACCTGTCAAAAGGTTGGAATTTTTTTGTTTTGTTTTGTTTTTGAAAGAAGTTTATTTTGCTTACCAAGACTGCATAAGAGACTTCTTTCAAAAGCATTAAAACATCTGAATTATTCAAATATATTAACTAGTAATGTACTTGTGCCAGTTATTGCATCCCACTAGAAAAACAGATCAAATGTTACATATTTGTCATAATATTAACTCTCAAGTGCTGTATTTTTTGAAGAACGCAACTGTTTCATCATCTGTAGTATATGCAGTGAACTGAAAGAGCACATTTGCTATTCTCTTTGGTCAGATCTTGGCTCTGGTTGCTGTGAGGAAGGCATTGGACTTAATCTTCTCCCAGCTTGACCTCAGTTTCCTGGATGATGTCATACCTGAGAAGGACAAGAAAAAGAAGGAAGATGAGAAGACAAAGAAAAAGAAGAAACAAGGGAGCATAGACAGTGACATGGAAGATGTGAGTGTCCTGAAAAATAGCCACAAACTGTTTTAATATTAGTATTAAGAACACTTTAGACTTTAAAGGTGACATATCATGTAAATCTGACTTTTCCAGGTTTTAAGTGCTATAGTCAGGTCCCCTGTGCATCTACCAACCAAAGAAATGTGAAATAGATTAACTCAGTAACTTTGCTTTGATAAGCTTTTTTCTGTGTCGCACTCGTCTTAAAAAACACAAAGGCCCCGCGTCTGATCTCGCTCCCATAGTGACGTTGCAAAGGGATCTCATTATGATATTACCGCCCCTTAATCTGTAAGTTTCCACCCATGGCGCCGTCATTCTGATTTCGCAAGCGACAACGGTGTATCAGTTCTAATGCCATGGCGAAATTTTGAGCAAAACATGCTAACTGTTCTACCTTTGGCTGCACAGACAAGCACAGAACAATATTTAGAGTCCCAACCTCAGAGGAGACAAGACAGCTGTGGATCTATTGATTTATTTACTATATATTGCTGCTGCCACACAGATCATATATAAATGTGATTTCTTTCCCAGCTTTTTACCCAGTTTTGCCTTCACAGTCCATAGCCCATACTTTTGTTTTGTACTGTGCGTGTTTTTACAAAGAAACTTGTGTGTGAATGAGAACTTAGTTTAGTGTCACAGCTGGTGACATACGCTTCTGTCCCCCCCACCGTTGGTTCGGATTGGCACTCAGACACCGTATATAAGAAGTTTAAACTCATATGGTTTAAACCGCATGATTTCAGCGTGATAAACATGATAATCAGAACCAAAATAGATGTTCTTTAGCAGGTACGAGCTGTAATGGCACAGCTCTATTCTGGAAAAGGGGGCGGGGAGCAGCAGCTCATTTGAATTTAAAGATACAGCAGTGTTTCTGCTGCCGCTAAAAATAGCCATTTTCAAAATGATATAATAAATGTTGGGTATTTTGAGCTAAAACTTCACAGTTACATTCTGGGGACCCCCTTATATTACATATTGTAACAAGGGGCATAATATGTCACCTTTAAGAAAAAGCTCACTTAGTTGCCCTTTAATAATATGCTTTAATACCTGTGTATGATACACATTATGACTGGTAAACACATTTGACTGGTAGTCTATCCATCCATCCATCCATGGAGGATGAACTACGCTGGTGTGTGTAGGTTCAGCTCCTAAAGCTCTTTTTGACCATTTCTCCCTGTGCAGTCTGACTGTCCTTACAATGAGAATGTCCCCAGCATTAAAATCCCAATGGACATGATGGAGCAAGAGCCTTTTTTAGGAGATAAGGCCTCTGACAGTGAGTAGACCGGACCTGGGGCCTCACCTCAATTCAAACCTCTTGAATGATTCAGCATGAGCGTTTTGCTTTCTCTTCCTTTCATAACGCGGTGCATGCTACCACTTGCTCCTCTGTCACGTCTCAGTCCTCTATAGCAACTGACAACTAAAATTTTTTTGTCATCTTTTTTTAGTTATTTTAGTATGTAACAAACCGTTTTGTATGTACTGAGCTGGTGCTATTGGTCCTGTATGGTGTAAAAGCATGATGGTGGTATATAGTGCATGTGTTAGCAGAATGTAAAGCCGTGCATGTGCTAATAATAGACCATGTGTCCCTCTTGCAGGAGAAAAGTCCCCTTCATTCACTGACCGATATACATCGTGCTGAAAAGCGGCAATACTTTCAGACCAGCCCGATGTCAAGGTACGCGTCTTAAGCTGTTGTGTGTTAGTAATATGTAATTATAGTATGGATGAATAACAACATAGAATATTAAGAATGTGTCTCTTCTTAAGAACATCAAATGTACACATTAAATGATTAGATACGTGTTTCAGATTTTGTATACTTGATAAAAAAGGGGGTAAGCATTACTATAATTCAGTAAGATCAAGATGCTTACACTAAAAGTCACCTTTATTTCTTTCAACATCACAATTTATCAAGGCTTACATAATGCCTTTATACTACTCTTGTTAGTTGTTCAAGAACATTCTTTGAACCACGGGTTAAATAGTATCAAAGAAATTCTTGGTAGTTACTGGGAAATAAATTGAATAGCTGTTTGTATGCTGACTTGTCTTTTTCAGTTCAGAGAGACTGCCATTAAATGTGCCTCAGATTAAAATAGATATGGACCCAGATGACAACAATGGCTGTTACTGGAGGAGTCGAGGGTCTGAGACGTCCATATAATTCCTCCAACCAATCAGCTACATAGATTTTATTAGCTCTTGCGATTTGCAGAAAGCCATTTGCCAAGGGATATTTTGTAAAGACTGTTCCCCATCATGGATCCATTCTGTGAAGACTAAATAACAGCTTGAGGAACGCTTGTCTTCTACTCCCTTAATCACTACGGTTTGCAAGTTGTAATTCCTAAACTACTATGCAATTCAGTTCAATATTTCACTTACTGTATGTGCTGAGCTGTAAAGCAATGCTGTAGCTGGTTTTACACAGTTCCACAACTACCATTATTCATCCAATACAATATGAATCTTCACTTAACCTGACACTATTTTCCTTTTCCTTTATTTTTTTGCTCCTCTACCTCTGCTTTACATGGTAGGCATTATGTAAAAAAGAATTAACTTTTTCATTTTTTTTATTTGCACAGCATGAGATCTTAATGTTGATCTTTTTTTTAATGTACATCTTGAGCAAACTATTCAGCAAATGACTTCACTTATGAAGAGAGAGAACAACTGTGACAATATATTATAATATTTAACTTGATTAATTTTTTAATGATGGTTAATGTTAATGATTGGAATTGAACCTGCTGTTTTTCATATTGTTTCATTTAATATAGTGTGGTTTTAAATTTAATTTGTTTCGTTTTACAAACAATATTTATGCCTAATTATCCAAACACGTTCTAATAAGCTTGATTAATTAAGAAAGCCTAATAATTCATTTTGCGTTTCAAGTCTGGTTAGGCATTTGCTTTGTTACCTGCTTATGGAAAAAGTCTAAAAGAATAAAAGTCTACGTGTATAACCTACACGTACTCGAGGGTCTGTTGTCCTTCAAATGATTTACCTAAGTGGCTTAAACCTGAATTGCAATAATGCGTGAAATTTCTTTAGGTTTAAGGTTGTCTCGTGTAATTCAGATCACTTTTTTTAATTGTGCTTTATTTTACAGATGTCATATTGCAAGTTGTGTCATTTGTAAAAAATAAGTCAGAAAATGTCAACAGTGTGGTACATACATTAGAATGAAGATGACTTTTGTGCTGAGTCATACAGTGCATGTCCTAAACATGTTCTCTTTGATCCTTCAAGAACTAGGTGTCCTTTGTTGATTCCTGCTAATTTGTCATTATTTTTCCTCTTGCTTTCAAAAAACAAAAGTATACAAATTGTAGTATGCAATATTTTCAAAATCAACTTTTAACCTTGTAAGTATACGGTTTTTTAACTTATATTTTTTGGGGTACCTAAAGATGAAATCTATTGTGAAAGCATGTCTGGGGAAATTCTTGAACGTTTAAACAATGCTAAATGTTAATTGTAGAGTGTGTAACAATGTTACATTTTTAATCAAGTTTTGTGACTTTTTAGAACAAAACAGCTGAAATTATTTTAGAATGTATATTTTTCAAAGGAAATGAATATTAATAAACAGAATTTATTAATTGGTCTCCTCATTTATTTTTGTGTTACTGTTTTTATACTTTTGTCCTCCTTTAATAACATTTTATCTGATACATAGGGTAAATAACCCCACCAAAATCATATTTCAATGTTAGACCAAAAAAAAAGTTTTGCTTCATTAAAGGTATTTGCAAATGTGAACAACTCACTTTATTGTGGACTCACAATATTTCTATGCTAGTCTCCACTGCAGCCCCAAATGTGGGTCATTTGCTTTATATAAACACTTTTTATTCAACCCATTTTAAATCAAACTTACTTTACCATGTGTTTACAAATTATGCTGCTGCATCAATATCCAATTGAAAAATCTAGTTTTGTAATTATGTATTTGGGGACAAAAAACAATCTTTAGGTGGATTTTCGGCCTCGTTTTTGAGACATGTATTAATAATCATTAATAAATAATGATCTTGCACTACAACAGCTGTGTTTTAAGTGTTAGCTGTTCACTGAAGATGGCACAATATCGCCATCTAGTGTTTACAATTAACACTGCCCAGAGTAGTGGCAGGTCCCATGACATGCACTTTAACATCTAATTTAGTAATTGTAGAATATATAAGTGCTTTGGGACATTTTATGAAAAAAAGTCGCAGATAGTCTAGAGTAGAGTGGAAAGCTACATTTTGCCAGCCAAAGAGACATTTTAGGAAGATGATAGAAAATGTTTGTAAGAGGGAAAGAGAAATAAAGACTTTGAAATGTTTGAAGTGAAGTGACATGTGGCCAAGTATGGTGACCCATACTAGGAATTAGTGCTCTGCATTTATCCCATCCTAAGTGCACACACACACCGTGAACACACACCTGGAGCAGTGGGTAGCCATTTTTTGCTGCGGCGCCTGGGGAGCAGTTGGGGGTTCGGTGCCTTGCTCAAGGGCACCTCAGTCGTGGTATTGAAGGTGGGAGAGAGCGCTGTACATTCACTCCCCCCACCTACAATCCCCGCCGGTACAAGACTCGAACCCACAACCTTTGGGTTACGAGTCCGACTCTCTAACCATTAGGCCATGACTTCCCCATAATGATGTCAATTATTCAAATAATGCAGTTTAAATTTGCTGCAGTCACAAGAAAATCTTTCCCCTAATCTTTCTCATCTCTACTAATATCACTTTCCAAGCCTTTCAAAAGCATTAGCATTATTACACCATAATGTGACAACCTTTCTACATCAGCAAGACTGTCGGGCTGCTCATGACAAAATGCAGGATAATTAGACGTTTGCCAGTTTCTTTTCAATAGGGCTATAGGAGAAAACTAACTAATGTCTGCGCATTTTTACGAATTTAGACATTCCAAAGCAAATGCACACACTCAGACCTGCTCTGTTTATATACATTTTAAATTTAATGTACATATTCAAATATACAGTATTTGTGATAAAGATGTTCATGCAATGTAATCTATAAAAATAATGTAAAAACCATAGCTTACAGACAGTAAACTCAAAAATCATAGAATTTTCAGTTCTTTTCATGTTAAGCGAAACTAACATAGTCCATTTAGATGTATTTATGAGTTATGGTGCTTTTGTCCAACCGACCGCAAGGGTTTCAGGAGAAATTCAATAGGCCTACATTCTTGTAGGCCTACTTCTTGGCCTTTCATCATTCTTTTGTTCTGCTGCATTAGACGTGATCCAGACAGCTGTAGCAGACAGACGCGAGTCCCTGACTCTATAGACTGTCTGTTCTGTTCTGATCAATACATGTTACCATCTTAGTACAGGAAGAACATGTTTTAAGGCCTAAAAACATCTATTTTTGATAATTTATGTGGTGTACACTCCTTACCCAGAGTCCCCCGTCCACAGCACATCACCATCAGAAACATTTGAAATTGATAACACCTCAGCATTAAGCTGCATGCATGAACTCGATATAAAAACGACTTTAATTGAATCCAAAAGACCCGACAGCACCTCAGAATCACCGGAACGCAGATAAACAGATGTAAAAAGAGTTGAAGATGTTTTTTTTTTTTTTACAGCAGTTTGAATTGGGAAAAGGAACCTACTGAAGTTGAAGTCTGCTTCTGTGCTGGTGGAGCAGCTTGATAAGGAAAAGTTCCATGTTTGAACTACAGTTGGAAAAGCCTTCATCAACAATGAAAGTTACAGAGATGGTGATGTTTCCATCTCAAGCTCTGTGTGCCCAGCTAATGGAACATTCTCAGAATTTCTAGGAACTATTCTGGGAAGGTACACTCTTAAAAATAAAGGTGCTTCAAATGGGTCTTCAAGCGATGCCACAGAAGAACCATTTTTGGTTCCACAAAGAACCATTCAGTCAAAGGTTATTTAAAGAACCGTCTCTTTCTTACCTTTTTATGATCTGAAGAACCTTCTTTCGTCCACAAAGAAGCTTTTGTGAAACAGAATGGTTCTTCAGATGTTAAAGGTTCTTTATGGAACAATTTAGACAAAAAGGTTCTTCTATGGCATCGTGAAGCACCTTTATTTTTAAAAGAGTATACTTCTCAACGTAGAAAACAACGTTTTCGTATGCTTAATAGAATGTTCGTGAAAAGTGATCTTTAATGTGTTCTCAAACATTAGCACACAAAAACAAACAAACGTTATTGTTACATTTTTTCATGGACATCAAAAGAAAAAACAGGGTATCTGCTTGTAAACAAAAACATTGTTTTCTAGCTTCATGCATTCTTTTTTAAACACTTGAATGTGGATACGTTTCATAAATAAAAAATAAAGAAATAAACAACATTTGGAACAAAAAGCTGAAAAAATTGGATTCAGACTGGATAATCAAAACGTAGATAAAGCGTATCAACACCACAAAGCTTGACCAGTTATTATTACATCTTCATGGTCGGACAGTTATTCTATTATGTTACATAGTTTTGATACCGTTTTTCATTTCAGGCGAGGCGCATCTCAAACGCACCTGTTGGCATGATTGAGAGCAAAGGTCAGAGGTCACGGGCCTACGGCAGGGTGTGGCCAAGTAAAAAATAAAACATCTCCAAAAAATCGCTAGTTCTATTTAAATATAGCTCAAATAGCTCCTTGTCGCATAATTTTTTTTAAAAGTCGCAGCTACAATGAGAAAGTAGCTAAATTTGGCGACAAAATCCCCAAATTGGCAACACTGCTTCACTTGTGTTTTTTGGAAATTCTGTACAGAAGATGTGTACTAGCACCCCCTACAGTATAACAATGAAAACACGGATTCTAGGAGCACAATTATAGCTAAAATATATTTAGACTTTTTCTAAGTATAAGTCAAGTACACTTAAATGTCATTTTAAGTATATTTCTGAGAAGTACATAAAGCCCATTTCTGAGAAGTACATAAAAAGTAGACTAAAAGTATACTTTCCTATTTTTAATTGAAAAGTATGCTAATAGCACACTTGAATAAACTTCTTTTTCGTAAGGATTACCAAAAAAAAAATTCTAATACATTTAAAAATCTATGAATTTTAATTGTTCAGATAACGTTTAGAAATAATGATTTTATAACTCAATGGAAACGTTGGGTTCATTGACATTATGGCTCCATATCGCTCTAAGATCCTCATGTGATCAAAACAAACCATTAGCATTTTAAATGGGTATAGTATAAGAATCCTGTTGAAGAAAAATGTTGAAATGGCTCACTGCTGGCGATGGCTTGGGTGAAATGAAATAGCCTATCCAAGGCCTCCATAAATGCAATGTTTGAATGGGGGGCGTTCAGAAGAACCTGTTTCATGGATTTGGACTGTTGAATAAGTACTACAGTTAATCAGTGTGCATTGTTTTGCATTGAAAAAAGGGTGCATTTTACCTTGATTGTCACTCATATGTGTGAATGTCATCTTAATGGTGCTTTGTGTTTTACTTCCTGCTATGGAGTGCTTTATATTTTTCTGACTGCCAATAAAATGTATAAAGGAGAATCTAAAACCCATCTTCACAAAAGATATTTTAATTTAACTTGTAAATCTTATCAGGAACCTGACAAGGAGATACGTTAAATTTCTCAGGTAATTCCACAGCACCTACAATAACTTATATTCTATTCACAAGTACACTTTTTTATTTAACAAAATCTTTTTTTTGTGCTAAAATGTATTGAAATCGACAGTATACAACAATAAACCCCATTAATTCACACATTTCTTGTCAGTCACTTTGCTAAGAAAAACTTTTTTAAATGTACATGAAAGCAAATGCAAAATGGAAGAGTCTTCCCATGTGTGATGAAACACCATAGCAACAACAGAAATCATCTTATCGTAGACATTGTTGTTCACGTTAAAGGTTATTCTAATACAATCACACTGCAAATGCCACAAGTCTCATGAGCTAAAATAGCAAAGTGAACAGAGGACAACAAACAAACTCTTTGCAGCAAGTGGAAAGTTTATTTAAAGAGAATAAAACATCTCATATGGTGAGAGGGATGACATTTTCTATTAGAGAGGGAATTTAGAAGATCTCTTCATCCAATATAATTGTTGGCACACAAAAGAGTCTTTAAACAGTGTCGTCGTCATATTTAATAACATCCTCTGTCTGAAAAAGAAAACATGAGTTTTAATCAAACCTGATTTTAATAACTGTATTAAAGTCTATTAATTAATTCAAACGACCTGTAACCTGATCTGAGATCTGCTTGTCCTGGTGATGAACTGTTGGGACGAAAATTCTGTCAACATTTCTTCTGTTTAACACAAAACCATTGACTTCCATAGTATATGGGGGGGGGAAAGATACTATGAAAGTCAATGGCTACCAGCAACTGTTTGTTCACCAACATTCTTCAAAATATCTTATTTTGTGTTAAACAGAAGAAAGAAACTCATACAGGTTTGAAATGACATGAGGGTGAGTAAATGATGACAGAATTTTCATTTATGTTTGAACTTTTAAGTTTCTTTTTTACTAAGTTTATTAAGTCTATCTTGTGGACAGCAGGGGTTTAAACTGGATTTGCTGTGTGTTGTGTGGAGGGGGGGGGGGCGATCTATGGTGTCGGCCTGTATATATATCTATATTAATACTATATTATATATATATAGATAATTATATATATTTTTTGCACAAACTATGATTATTCTTGAAGCAATATTCTGTGGCATAAATAGCAGTTTGTATATTTAATCTCAAGAGCATTTTTAACCTTTATAAAGGGTAAAGCATTGAATAATGTTGAGATTGTTTTAAATGTTTTACAAATAAGAATGGTGGAATATCTTATTTTTAACTAAATTATAACGTCAGTAGGTGCCAGTAGTGAGCGTTTATTGAGTGAGTCACCGAGTTGTTCATTTAAGCGATTCATTCAAACGGCAGATTCATCAGATGTTTATGCATGGTCTTTGATTCAACCGATTCGCTCAGAACACGGAATCATTCAGCAATGAATCTGCTGGTTTCTGTGAGACGCGCTGTGGTTCCGCCTAAAATGTAAGTGACCTAATATTATTGTAGCCTACTTGCTTAACTTATTGAACTATTAAACAGTCGTAATGGTGAAAACGTTGTGTGATGTTGCCTAACTAACTGTATTTTAAATATAAAAACTTTTCATTTAGAATTTTTACCTCAGCATGCTTACTTATCTGGCGTTAATGACGCGTTAAAGTCGAGCCCTGGAGTCTAATGGCGCTTTTCCACTGCGTGGTACAACTCGGCTCGGTACGGCTCAGTACGGCACAGCACGGTTCGGCTCGGCACGGTTTGCGTTTCCACTGCAGTTCAGTACCGCTTTAGAGTGGGCGGGATTATTCACATGTCGTTATAGTTGCGCCGCCTCTACTACCACGACTCCTAAAAAAACCTTTTTCACTCCACTTAGCCCCATCAAGCTCTCGCTGGATCCGCTCCTCTACTATCAACGAGAGGACCGTCTGTTCTTCCGCAACAGACAACACAACTTTTTGGTTGTTAAAAAAAGGTGCACTCGTTCAAAACAGTTGCGTTCGATCCTTCGCTGGCTGTGCTGATTTAAATCTAGCGGTTCTGTTGTGTTTGGGTCGCAAGTTCAGTGACGCAGATAGTGACGATTCTCCCTGGCCAATCCGTGATCAGCAGAGTTTACACGTCACGTTTAGGTAACGGTACGGTTCACTTGGAACCCCAACCGAGGTGGTACTAAAAAAAGTACCAGGTACTGTACCCAGTGGAAACCCCCCCAAAAGTGAACCGTACCGAGCCTTACCGTGCCGTACCATGCAGTGGAAAAGCGCCATATGTGACGGGACTCAGCCCCAGACGGCCCTGGCCCAATTTAAACCCTGGTTGTAAGTATAAATCTAACACAATTTAGCTTGGTTTATGCTAAAAACAGGAGGGAAAAACTCTTTGCCTGGGGGATAAGAAAAATAAAATTAATTATTGTCAGGTTCTCTGAGAACAAGTCCAAATACTTTTTTCACATTTTTTATATGATTTTAAAGATGTTTTTTCTTCTGCATCGTTAAAACATCATTATCTATCTGATAATTCAACTATAATATAAAAACAATCATTGTTGTAACTTCATTACACTGCAAAATGTTCTATGGCTAAAACTTTTCAAAGGTCAATGTTAAGTCAGTGTGCTCACCAGCTTTTGACAGAGTTGTGCCGGGGAGCGCTGAGAACAGCAGGATATGGCCAAGTCCAGCCATGCTTGTGTCTGCTTCTCCCCTCCCTCCCCCTGCACCTCCTTCTGCATCCTGCAGGGAATAAAGCATTGATGAAGAGTTTTCCACTGATCTACAACCAGCTCCTTCCTTTCAAATGCCCTGTTGTTAAATAACATCTACTGACGATGTTGTTTTCTAGTCTAACCGTGACTTACAGAGTTTTGACTGCAGGCAGGTCCAGTCTGAAGTACCGCGAACAAGTGTCATCCAACTTGGACAGAAGTGCCTGAGTCTTTTTCAGTTTACTCTCCTGTCCGATAAAAGTTGAGAGAGAGAAAAAAAATGAAAGAAAAGTTTGACCAGTAATCCAACCCTTAAAATCAAAAATGACTATGTACTGTATTTTTCTCGTCAATGTTCAAAATCAAGCAGCGGGAGAGAAGATGAGAGTACCGTGTCGTTGTTATGAAAGCTCGGGCTTGGATAGCACCCAGCGAGTACAAAGAGCCCCCTGTCGCTCTAAATTAATTGAAATCTCGCAACACTCTCTCAGTTGGTGAGCGAGCTCCATTTGTGCATGCTAATGATGTACATTCATTCTCTGGATACAGATGCAGTTGTGCCCTTCATTTAGATGCTCTCACCAGCAACTCTTTGCACTTCGCCATTTACTGTATGTGGAAAAAACAGCGAGCGAGCTGATAATTGGAGGATCTGCAAGGGAAAACTGAAAGGCTAAATTAACCAAACGGTGACATGCTTTAGATCAGGTGACCTGTGAGATTTTGACATCATTGTCAAGCAGGGAAAAGTAGTTCTCGTAGAGCTCCAGTTACAGCATTAAAATAGGATTTCATCAAGGTTATTTTTCTCAAGCATCTTTATGCAATGCTGTCTACCTCAACTCAGTGTGATTTCGTCTTGTATTATTGGCAAAAGGACCTTGGAATCCATCAGCATAGCGTTTCAGCTCTGATGAGAGCTTCAAACAATACGATCCCAATCTCAAAACCAATATGAGGCTTCACAGCAAAATGAAGTCACTCAAGTGAGGCATTGTGCTGCAAATGATCTATACTTGCATCAAAAAGATTGCAGCCTCTCACAATAGCCGTCCACGCAGGGTTTGAGCTATCTTACTGTCACAAAACACTTGAAATCTAAAGAATGGCCTGGTTGTTTAATTCAAATAACTGAAAATCTTGCTGCTAAGCACAGAACATGTGGTTTCAAATCTACCTGTAATGAAACAAAGATCTCCTCCTGTCATGAACCAGAGACTGGTAGATCATGTCAGTCTCAGGAGGAAAAGCGTCATCTCACCTTCTCTGTTAAACACGTTGTGATGTCAGTAGATGAGCAGCAGGCCGTTACTGTGTTCTTGATTCGATCGAGAACGGTCGTCAGCACAGGGAGAGAAATGGAGGCATGATTCACTCCAGTTAGAAACAAGTATCTGGAAACACACACACACACATATGTATATACATACATAAACACGCTTTGGATTTCATTCTATACATTGACTTCTGGATACATGCTATTTTGTAATTCCCCTGCTGTGTCATATACATCATGAGCTTATTCTTTTCTCGTGGCCACTACTATAAATGCTAGTTCCCCTTCAGGAACTCGAGCTGCGTCGAGTCGCTTCGGGAACGCCCCTGCGTGACCGCATTCTGAAGCATATGTCAAATCAGTCCAATGGAGCAGCGAGACGTCACGAGCGGGGAGACGTAAGCACCAGAAAGTATAAAAGCGCATCCAGCAGAGCGCAAACCAGCTTCTGCTCTTCAGTAGTGCTCTGTGTATGTGTCTGTCTATTCACTGTTGTCTTGTCAAGCATATATAAAAAACAATCAGGAAAAAGTCTATGGCTAGCAAACGCCATTACAAATGTTGTGTTTCTCCCTCTCCATGATATCTGGCGGCGGGGGATACACATAATTTGTGTGTCGTTTGTTTAGGAGCGGAGCATGCATGGTCAGCTCTCGTGGGGGCTGATTGTCATGACTGCGAGTTGCTCTCGCTGCGCACGCTCCGCTCTCGTCTGGCTGTGTTTGATGAGAGCGGCCAGGCTTGCGATCCCGCTGGCAGCGGTCCCGCTGTTGCCGAGGCACAGCGCAGACTGTTGTCGTGGGGATCGCGGGTGGATTTAGAGGAGGTCTCGGACAGAGGAGACTGTGGACTCGCCACCGCAGTCCCTCGTGTATGAGGTGTGATTCGTGATTATGGTGGGTATTTCGCGCCAAAAATAAAATATCGTTTGGCCAGCCTAGAAACAGGACGCTCGTCCTAAAAATAATTAGACGAGCATGTTCTGAATCCAGATCACAGCCTTCATGACAGAGGCCTTCCGGTTTCCCCGATCTCCATGCTGAGTGCCAAGATCATGGGAGAAACCGTACTCATCCCATATTACAGCCCCACAGTCTCGAATTAGTCAAAAGAACATCGTGGGGCTGAATGAGAAGGGAAATGGGGCGATGCCAATGGTGGAGCAGACACTTGCGAGCTATCTCTCCCCATCCTCCGCATCGTCCCTGAAGGCCCCGAAGCTTCCAACAGGCCCGTTAGGCTTACATCGAGTCGGGTTGGGAAAGCTTATACGGCGGTAGGTCAGGCTGGCGCATGTTTGCACACCATGGCGCTGTTACAAGCATACCAGGCTGACCTGCTTAGGGGTGGGGCTGCTGAGCGAGCAGCACCCCAAGTCATAAAGCTCCTTATATCGACAGTCTCAAAAACAGAGCGTTGCAACACGCACCCCTCCACAGAAAGATCGGGGACGGGGCGACGCTCTCAGTCAGGGTCTTCTAGAACAAAGACGGATCTGCGGACCGTTATTTTGTCTAAGAGGACCTCGGCTAAATGGTCCTACCATTGTCAGATCCCTGAGGGCAGCCCACCTGGAGAGGAAAGAATAACACTTTAGTATACGTTGCCCAATCCTCCTCAGTGCCCTGACGGAGGCTTATTGATACCCCTGCCACCCTCAGTTTTAGGGCTCAGTGAGCTCCGACGAGCGAAAATCCCAGCTGCCGCCCGGCAACGGTACGGCACGGGAGAGCTGGCCCCTCAAGTGAGGGTGCTACAGCAGTAAGGTCGGTCATTCCCTGCCGGTCATCCACTTCAGGGCAACGAACTGGCTCCTCTAATAACACCAGAAGCCAGCCTCGAGAGGCTGGTTCCCTTAATACATTTTCTGGCAGCGTGGGAACTTCTGCCAAATATATCAAAATGGGTCCTGCAGATTGTAGAGAAAGGTTACGAATCCAGTTCGGTCTTGTCCGCCTTGTTTCACCGGGGTCATCCCCACCCTAGTGAGCCCGAGCAGGCTATGGTAATTGGAAACAGGTAGATACTTCAGTGAGGAAGGGGGCCATAGAAAAGCGTCCTCATCTCTCTCGAGAGCGCCGGGTTCTACAGCGTTTAGCGTTTCATTGTTCCAAAGAAGGATGGGGGGTTGTGTCTGATTTTAGATCTCCGTCTTCTGAACTGCGCTATTAAACGGCTTCGTTTCTAGATGCTCACTATCAAGCAGATAGTATATCAAATCCAGTCCGAGGACTGGTTTGTTATGATAGATCTCAAAGACGCTTATTTCCATGTTCCATCCTCCCTCAACACTGGATGTTCCTGAAGTTTACTTTCGGGGGCGAAGCATACCAATATCGAGTTCTTCCCTTCGGCCTGTCACTCTCACCCCGCACTTTCACGAAGTGTGGGATGTGCTCTGGCTCCACTGTGATCCAGGGCAATCCGCATCTAATTATATTGAGATTGGTGAATACTAGCTCAATGGAGCAGATGGGGCCGGATCGAGATGTTCATCCTCGCCATAGAGAGAGCTGGGGTTTAAGACTACTAAACCAAGAAGAGAAACATTTATTTAGGCGTGGTGTGGGACTCAACCTCGATGCAGGCACGTCTGTCTCCTGCTCGAATCGAGTCAATCCTCACGACAGTCACGAGAGTAAGAGAAGGCCAGTCACTCACTGTCAAACAGTTTCAGAGGCTGTTGGGCCTGATGGCAGCGGTGTCCAACGTGATACCTTTGGCCTGCTGTACATGAAACCCTTACAGTGATGGCTCAGAACCAAGGGATTTTCCTCGAGGGGGAATCCGCTTTGCATGATCAAGGTCAGGCGTGCGAATGCTTCGTTGCCTTAGACAGTGTGGGAAGAAGAAACGTTGGGTCCTAGTTCAAGGCCTCGAGCAGGCTCTGGTAATGGAACAAGTAGATACTCTCTTGAGGAAAGGGGCCATAAAACGTGCTCCGCCTCTCGAGAGCGTCCGGGTTCTACAGCCGTTACTTCATCGTTCGAAGAAGGATGGGGGTTTGTCAGATCGTAGATCTTCCCGTTTTTTTTTTTTTTTTTTCCCTCTGACCGCGATATCAAATGCGTCGGATCAAGATGCTCAATATCAAGCAGATAGTATCTCAGATCCAGTCCGAGGACTGGTTTGTTAGGATAGATCTCAAATATGCTTATTTCTATGTTTCCATCCTTCCTCAACACTGGAAGTTCCCGAGGTTAAATTTCGGGGGCGAAGCATACAATATCGAGTTCTTCCCTTCGGCCTGTCACTCTCACACCGCACTTTCACAAAGTGTGTGGATGATGCTCTGTCTCCTCTGTGACTCCAGGGCATCCGCAAACTCAATTAATGAGATTGGTTAAATACCAGCCAAGGGAGCAGGATGGCGGCTCGCTCGAGAGTCATCCCGCAATATGAAGAGAGGCTGGGGTAAGACTAAATGCCAAGAAGGAGAACCACTTATTTAGGCGTGGTGTGGGACTAAACCTCGATGCAGGCACGTCTGTCTCCTGCTCGAATCAAGTCATTCCTCACGACAGTCACGAGGGTAAGAGAAGGTCACTCACTGTCAAACAGTTTCAAATGCTGTTGGGCCTGATGGCAGCAGCGTTCAATGTTATACCTTTTGGCCTGCTGTACATGAGTCCCTTGCAGTGGTGGCTCAGGACCAATGGATTTTCCCCGAGGGGGAATCCGCTGTGCATGATCAAGGTCACGCGGCGATGATTACGTGCCTTACATGTGGAAGAAACGTTGGTTCCTGATTCAAGGCCCGATGTTAGGGGCTCCTAGTCGTTGCGTAACGCTAACGACGGATGCCTCTCTAACGGGCTGGGGAGCAGTCATGAGTGGCCACTCTGCCCAGGGTCTGTGGGAAGGCCATCATCTCTTTTGGCACATCAACTGCCGGGAAATGCTGGCTGTGTTCGAGCTCTGACACACTTCCTTCCAGACCTAAGGGGCATCATGTGCTTGTCCGCACAGACAACACATCGGTGGTATCCTACATCAATCGGCAGGGGGGTCTACGTTCGCGCCCCTTGTACAAGCTGGTGCGCCAGATCCTTCTTTGGGCTCAGGGAAAGTTCCTCTCATTAAGAGCAGTTTCTACTGGGTAAACTAATAAGGGGGCAGATACTCCTGTTGAGAGAAGGGGTTGAGGCCCGGGAGGATGGAGGCTCCCCCCGAGGGTGGTGGAGCTCAATTTGGAGGCGAATTTGGCCAGGCAGACGTGGATCTATTTGTGTCGCAGGGAAAACACGCCATGTCCATTCTGGTTCGCCCTCACGCAAATCCAGATCCAATGGGGCTTGATGCCTGGTGCAGACTTGCGAGGCTTCGTCGTACGCTTTCCCAGATCGCTTGCTCCCGGGAGTTTCTGGGGAGGGTACGCCGGGGATGGGGTCCATCTGTTGCTAGTATAAGTAGCCCCATTCTGGCGGCCCTCCGAGTATGGTTCATAGGACTTGGTGTCCTCATCGACGATCTACAGTGGAGGATCGATCAGGACGGGACTCATCTCTCAGGAGGGGGGCGCCAGTCGTCCCCCCTGCCGGGTTATGGAAGCGGTGGAATGCATGGCGCCGAGGGGGCCACAGCTCCTAGCATTGGGTCTCTCAACTGAGGTTGTGAGACTATAATCCAGTCCAGAGCTTCCCGCCACTTAGAAAACAGTTACAACCTTGAAGTGGAACTTTCGCTTCATGGTGCGGAACAGCGACTGCAGGACAGTCAACTGCCCAATTGTCAGTTCTGGAGTTGTTCGCAGGAGCGAGTTCTCTGCAGGGTTATCTTCCTCCACTCTGAAGGTATACGTGGCGTCCTTAGCTGTTTACCACGCCCTTCTGGGCGATTCATCATTGGGAAGACACCCACTTGTCACTCGTTCCTCCGTGGCACCCTGAGGCTGAGACCTGTACAGAGCACCTAGGTGCCCTCATGGGACCTGGCTGTGTTTCTGGAGGGCTTATGCAATGCCCTCTTTGAACCCATAGAAAAAGTTTCTGTCAAGTTGCTCAGGCTCAAGACCATCTTTCTCCTCGCTATTTCCTCACTAAAAAGGATCGAGGATCTTCAGGCACTTTCTGTTTCATGCCTAGAATTTGCTCCAGGCATGGTTAGGGCAATCCTTTACCCGAGGGCCGGGTATGTCACTAAGGTGCCCACTTCTTCACCAGGGACCATAGTACTTCAGGCATTCTGTCCTCCTCCGTATCAGGAAGTAGGCCAAGAAAGGCTTAATATGCTCTGTCCAGTTCGAGCACTGGACACTTACGCACACAGAGCTGCCCCGTGGCGTAAGGTAGATCAGCTTTTTGTTTGTTTTTGTTCCGCCAAAGAAGGGATTTCCGGGGACCAAGCAGACTATGAGTAGGTGGGTGGTCAATGCCATCTCACTAGCCTACGAGTCCTCTGGCCTCCCGTCACCTATGGGGTCAGAGCGCACTCGACCAGGAGTATGGCGGCCTCCAAAGCTTACAACTGGGTGTGGCCTTGCAGGACATTTGTACTGCGGCGGGCTGGTCCTCTCCACACACATTTGTCCGCTTCTACAACCTGTACCTGGCATCTACCCCAGGGTCCCAAGTCCTCTCTTCGTGATGTGCTCACAAGATACACACACAGGCAGGGACTTGGTAGTATGACGCAGTAGGTATTCTCGTTCCCAAAGCGACTCGACGCAGCTCGAGTTCCTGAAGGCGAACGTCTCTAGGTTACGATGTAACCATGGTTCCCGAGGGAACGAGACGCTGCGTCTCTTTGCCATACTCCCTGCATCCCTGCAGGCGCTACTTCATCGAAGCTGGTTTGCGCTCTGCTGGATGTGCTTTTATACTTTCTGGTGCTTACGTCACCCCGCTCGTGACGTCTCGCTGCTCCATTGGACTGATTTGACACGTGCTTCAGAACGCGGTCACGCAGGGGCTCGACGCAGCGTCTCGTTCCCTCTGGTGGTTACATACGTGGTTACATGGTTACATACGTAACCTAGAGACGTTCTGAGGGAAGGCCATGAGCAGGAAGACCTGTTCATCCAACCAGCAGAAGGCGCAAGACCCAAATGTGTTTTGAAAATAATCTCTATAGGAGGTTCTGGTCTCTTTTCCCTAGGTTTCGCTGTAATACTAGGACGTGTTTATTTAGTATTTTAATTATTTGTTATGTCTTTAGTCTAATAACTAGTAGTATGCACTGCAGACAACATGCTGTCTTTATATCATAATAACTATTTCTCACACAGTTTAAATGGGTCTTTAACACATTTAACCAGACTTCCTTCTTACACTTTACTAAACATTATACTATCCTTTAGAATCATCATTAATATTATATTATCAGTGTTATTTTAGTGTGTGTGTATAAATATATCTTTTTTATTTTTTTATTTTATATATATATGTCATTTTTATTTCTTTTTATATTTATCTTATGTTTTATTTCAGATTCGTAAATGTAATACTTATTTAGTACTTATTTTATTTCAGGTAACCATTTACTTTTTATTTTTCAGTTTTAAAAAATAACATAATTTAATGTTTATTTCAGCTTTATTTTAATGAACAAAAACGATTTTTCATAGTTTTTAGCTTTAGTTAGCAACAACACAGTATATTATATATATATAAAAAAAACAGTTGCTAAAAATACATGAAACACATCTTTAATGGAATTGAATTATCATAGAAGCTAAACAAGGATGAAATAACAGCACAAGTGTAAAGCCCACAACACTTGAGGTTATGTTAATGCAAAAAAAAAAAAAGGTGGAAAAAAAACATCTAGCAAGAATCTGGACTTCTACTAAAGCCAAAACACTTAAAGTTGTAATTTTAGTTTTATATGTTTGACAAAGCAAATGCCCTCTGGATGGGAACAGGGATATTAAAGGCTTTTCACTCAGTTTGGGTTTTTGTGCTTTATGAAAACAGAATTTTGGTGGCATTAGTTCCTTTCACACACTGTAGCGCTTAAAATAATGTATTTATATATTTTTAAAAGATGATATACAAGTCATAAAAAAATTAAGAATTTCGAGTTTTATACTCCACCACTAGAGGGTAAAGTTGGCCAGTGTAATGACTGACGAATGATAGTCTTATGAGGGAGTTAGTATGCTTTTTAGTATCCTTTATTTTAATATTAATTAAAACGTCTGTACTTCTCAAATTTTTGTCAGAGCGCCCTGTCTCACATTAATTACACTTGCATACACTCAGAAGCTACTACAAATGACCTGGTATTAGCACCCCCGAAGCCCTGTGAAAATGTCACCTTTAATGACACCAGGCCCTGAGGTAAACTCAGCAGAACTCGCTAGAACACATTCGAATTCTATGTTGAGTGGCTCATCTAATTACAGTTCAAGATAAATTAAACATAGGCTTCTGTGCACGGCTGTCTGCCCCTCAGCAAGAGTTTATTCTTTCTTGTCCACCCAGGCACACATGTAACTTCATAAGCCTCATTCAGCACAGCATGTGCAGTGCATACTGGCTACATTTTCACTAAATGAGAATGGCATGAGGTGCTGATCAGAGAACAGTCAATTGAAGCTGGCCATCATGGGAGAAAAATAAGTCAGCTTCTGGTGTTTTTTAGATCTTTTTTTGAGGGCAATCTGTTATAATGGTTGGTGCTCAGGAAAATGATTGTGAGTGTGCAAGGCAAATTGAAATAAGTCTGATCTGTATTAATATGAAAGTAATTTGATCCCATTAGTTGTGGGAATATATAAGAAAAGTCTCCACCTCATGAACTCCACCTATCTTTAATCTGCTCATTCATGTCCATGGGGAAAATTTAAGGTCCAGCCGTGGCCCACATTCTCCTGGTGCAAATCAAGTTTTACCTTCATTCTGATAATTGGATAAATAAATTTTTAGGATCAGACGAGAAGGTGCTCTTTTTGATGCACAGTTAAGACTAGATTTCAGGTGCTTCTTGCAGCCTAAATAGATCATTGGTTTGATCTGTCTGTGGAAAATTGATCACAAGGGGCATTGAGCTTCAGTATCTGATCATAATGCAAATTAAGCAAACGTCTGAAGCTTATTTTCTCATTTCTAAGTATTCAGAGAGACATTTTGATAATATCCACAAATTCAGAGCCACGTTATGAATAATTCTTGACTATTTGCACTTTTGCCCTTTAAGAGACTAGCTAAAGATCAAAATCAAAAGGAATGCTCTCCATTGTGCGGGGACCGGGATTATTCCCATAGTGGGTCATGGTGAATGCACAATATGCCAGTTATATTACTCAACGTTGCATTAGCATTTACATCACATTAGGCAAGACAGATCAAAATATAATGTAGTGATTGCAAGGTCTTCCTTCAACAAAACACTTGATCTTTGCACATCATAATGAATTGAGCTGGCTAACATCAGGAATATATTTTCCGGTTGACCTTTGCTTTTAGACACACACGGATTCCCTACCTCCACATATTTGATGAATAGTAAATTAGCACCTGCCAATCCCATGTGGTTGAGCTTCCTCACAGAGCTTAGATGAAACAGGATTGGCTACATCTGGAGACTGACGGGGTTGCCTTTTCAAGTCATCCACGCAGAGCAGGGTATCCAGGGCAGGTTTCTTGCAGCACTTCTGGAAATCCTCAGACATGGCATTCAGGTTGGATTCACCGCAGAGAACTTTCTGAAAGCTTGTTAGCTATTATGAAGAGAAAAGCCTTTTTATCTTGAAAAGGTAGAATAATCACCTCCCATCATTTCCTTCTCTTGGTATTTTGATATAACCACTCCACTTACATAATTCACCCTAAATGGCACAAATAATAATGATCAAAATTGAACTGAACAGGAACAGCAGCTTTGATAAAAAAGCAGTTGCAGGTATTGATATTAAAACCCCTTAACTGTCACCGTCCCACCTGTGGGACGCTTGGCGCTCTTTTATTTTGTTGGCCTTTTTCTCTATCAAATTGTTTAGTAATCATCATAAATTATATACCGTTTGAAAGCTTAGAAACCCAAGATACATCCTGTGAAAACCATTTTGAAATCAGACATTGCATTACCATGGAAATGGTACTTTAAAATCTTTTGGCGGTCTCCTCCCCCTTAGCGGGCGGTCATTACAAGTGTCTACAAAATGTATTACGGTCTTTTACAATCAAAACTTTTTTTAATCTTGACATAAAACATATAATTGGAAAAGTCTGAGTCTCAGGATTCCATATTTAAGTAATATTGACAGAGAAATCTAGACATTTGTGACAGAAAAAGGCATTAAAATTTTTTTATGGAGTTTTGATGGCACCCGGTGGCTGTTTGTGGTATAACGCCCTTAATAAAATCTCACAGAAACCTCAATTTGTTTCATATCAACTTCAAATTTGGAACAACTTATTTAGACATAAGGCTTTACTTTTTTAGCAATTTAAATTAATTAAAAATTTTTTTTTTTAGCAATTTTAGATTAAAATCTGTTATGTAAAATATTTATTTGATATAAATTATAATAAAAATTGTACACCCACCGAGGGCAATTTTCTGTACAGTAAATTTAAAACTTTTTTTTTTATATCCACTTCTGCAATAATCTGCTGACTTTCTTCTTTAAAAAGAGACCAACCTTTCCTCTGTATTCCAAAGTGTTAATTAAAACAATTTAAGTTTGGATAGTGCACTTGAATGCCTATTTTAAAGCAGCACTATGTAACTTTTGGCGCTGTAGCGGTTAATAAACAGAACTGCACACATCCCGCGGAAGAACATTCCAACCGGAGCTACTTCTCTAAGTTTATGTCTATGGCGATTCACGCAGGTATGTGTTACTCCGCAGCGGTGACGACCCGACCAGGCTACAATAGTCCAAATATAAGTACTTATTATAAGTGTACCGTAGTGATTCGGAATAAGACACAAACGTTTGGAAGATGAATTCATGATGTACTCGCTCATTATAAACATTTTTGCAAATTTTGAACACAGAAAAAGTTACATAGTGCTGCTTTAAAAAATGGGGGTGACAGTTAAGGGGTGGTACAGCCAAATTCAGAACCACTGAATAAAAGAGAGAGAAAAAAAATCAGATTAGAAAGAAGTGAGTATTATGTCTTCTGTCTCCAGTAGTTGGATTGTTTTTCATCAGCTACCAAGGATAAGCGCATTCTTTTTGTTTGTCATATCATCAGATATCTTGTGAAGTGGAACAAGAAAATGCACCGCCAGAAGGAACACTGGTCAAAAGAATTGTCCCAAGAGAGATTTGAACCTTTGTGCTGCTCATTGTGATTTGTTGAACATAGTATTGAGCAGCTCACCCCCTCCTCTGACCGCTTTCCTCACCTCTTCAATTATACATTCAGGTTGGGGTTTTAAACAGCATTTTTCGAGCCCAGAGTGGAAATGGCCGGACATGGCTGATGCCTCTTCAAAGGACAGTCCTAGGAGATTTCCATAGTATGCAGACAACCTATAAATATGACATAATTTACATATGTAAGGCAACGTAAGTGCATGGTATGTAATTTACACATTTCATTTACATGTTGAGCCATAGGAAACTAAACAGTTAGCACATCTTTGCATGTGCTTCTCCTTGGATCTGGATCAAATGTCAGCTCATGATAACCACGGTAAACACCATAAAAGTAGCCCATTTATAAAGAGCTGTTCTGTAACGAGGTCAGCTCTATTTTTTTAGAAGAGGTCTTTTAGATTTTTTTTTTTTCTTAAAATAAGGTCTGTGGTAAACATCACTTGAAGACACATTTAGATTTTGTCTTGCAACAACAGTTGGGTTGGGTTTTTAAAAGTTGGGTTAGAAGGTGAAGATTGATGACCTGTGGTCTCTATAAACTGTTGTAATGACAAAATGATCTAGGTTTGCCAAATCTGCATAACAAAACCAGCCCTCTGGCCAATTTAAAATAGCCCCAAACTATCCCAAATACCAAAACTCAAAATATCCCACATCCAGATACATATTTTACTGTCACTGTTATGCATTAAACATAATTTTAACAGTATAGCAGTTGTAAACACAATAAAATCATCTTACTTTAAGATTGAGAACATTTAAACAAAATTCTTAAGTGATGGTGGTAAAATCCTTTATTTTTAAACTATTTGAAACTGAACTATGTACAGTTTAAAGATCTTGCTCTAATGTTACTCTTCTCCTTCTTAGTCCTTGTAATTCATGTCTGCACACAGGCTTCCTAGTTCCCCTCCCCAAAGACTCTTGTTCATCTAGCACAGTTTTACAATTAGTAGAATATAAATCGGTTGGAATTAAACTATGGTAACACTTAAGTTTACGTGCAGTGTCCACAAGTTACGTATTACGTAACAATTAAAGTAAATGATGCATGATATACATGCAACAACCCAAACCAAACTCTTAACCCATAGAAAGTAATTGATATTACTCAATTAATATTACTCAGTAAAATACACGTTAATAGGATAATACCCACTGTACAAAAAAATGGGGGGGGCCCAAACCTTAAGAAAGCTTGTCCAATTATTTCAATAAACAAATTTCAATCAAATGTAATTTATGCAGTATATCAAACCTTTAACCTGTAGACTGCAGAATTGACAACCCTGGCTCTATAAGGATTCTTTGGAAAAAATAAAAATAAAATAAAAATAAAAAAAAATAAAGATCTATGTGTTCTATGAAAAAATAACAACAGCCTACTAGATAGAAACAGCATGAGGATGAGTAGATAATAACAGAATTTAGATTTTTGCTGAACTGTTCCTGTAATGGTTTGATGAATCTGTGCGAGCCATGGCATATTTACCCAAACTTGAAGGATTTCAGATTTACTTGGCTGTTGCAAACATTGGAGAGAAACTTCAGAAAAATGTTGGAGCTTCGCATCTGGAGTCTCTGTTAACAGACAGGATTTGTAAAGATATTAAAGATAAACTGATCATAATAATTATCATCATAATTTGGTCATTATTGGTGTTTCGCCCTACATAAATTAAACTGATTCAAACTGATTTGAAAGATATCATTATATTATATTAATCACCCCTCTCCTCATAATCATTTCATTCCATTTCATATTTCTGCTCCCTTAGACAAATTGCTAGACAAAACTAGACAAATTGCACGTTTCCCCCTACAGCAACTAAAATAAAGACATTTAATTAGTAGCTTTTTAAAGCAGTGTGAGCAGCCGAAAGCAGATTTTAGCTCCATGAACAGCAGATGTGAGTCTGCCATCATTCTCCTTTTGAGAATAATATCTTGGAATCCTGTTTGTTCCTCACAATAGACTGTGCAAGAGCCTTCAGGCAAATTGATACCAAAAGCGGACACACAATACACATTGATGATTATTAGTCCCATTACAGTCTGACAAAGCACCCTTTAGCTTCTATATGGCAGCATATGGTACTTGTGTACTTTTCAGAAAATACATATAACAATAGAAACAAAGAGGGAACAATTATGCTTCTACAGGAAATGTGTGCAATATCCCATCATTTTGAATTGGAACTGGGCATTGCTGGAAAAAATTGAATAAATTACATTTCCGACAATGCAGAAAATAAAAAAAATTGTTTTTAAGCCAACAGAGCAATAAGTGCCTATTGTTTCCTTTATTCTAGGAAGTGCATTATTTGTAATTTTTCATCATCTTCAATTAGACAGCTTATTATGTAAAAATCCATGTATTTTGGTTTAATGAATGCATTCCTGCTGAAAACAAAAATAATAATAATTAGTCTCCATGTTGGAGCTGGTATAGTTACATTTACTGTTACTGTGTATATTTGGACATTTAATGAACCTACAAGGATACTTACACATTTCTATGTCACTAAATTTGTCAGTATACATTTAACATACATTATCATTGCACTTTAGATATACAGTATATAGCTACCATTACAAATGAGATCATGTACAGCAAGCCTGGTGGGGACACCAGCATCTTACACTGAAGACCAGCTTCAAAATACATATACTGGCTGATAGCTTAAAGTTAATTTTGATCAACAATTCAGAGTCACAGGTTGACAAGAGTTTCATATTTTTGTTTAATATTGTTTGTTTTACATTTTAGAGAGATTTGTTTAGTTAAAATTTGCTGCGGTTCAGAGTCTCATTGTGAAAATAGGAGAAGAATAATGTTTTCTTGATCAGACATTAATATTTTACTTTTAGATTAGTTTATAGTACTGTTTTTGGTCAGTACTAGCACTAAACTAAAGCTATCAGAAGTGATATTAACAAAATGTAAGCATTAATAATATAATATTTCATATGCATGTAACAGAAGAGAAACAATTAGGTCTACATTGAGCCGTTGAGTCTGAACTAATTACATTTATTGTTGATGCCCCCAGTCATCATAAATGTATTCTCTCTGCGCCTAGACAACGGAAGTTGCTAAACTTGTCTTAGGCAGGAAACTGCAACAGCCATAGCATGGCACATTCATTTAATTTGTTATTTAAATGGGCTGGTTCTAGGATTTCAGGCTCACGATCTAAGCATAAGCTGATGCTGTTTATTTTATTTTATATGCAGTTTGTTTATTTATTAGAGGCTTATTTCTTGCATAAGTATAAGAGGTCGCAAGTTTAAATCTTGCTCAAATTATTTTAATAAATGAAACTTTATGTAATTACATATTTTCAGAAACTGTGACATATAAGTTAATAACAGATGACAGCTTTTTAGGCGGTCTGAGGTGAAATACAGGTGACTGTCTGTCTCCCTAATATAACAGCGACTCCCTTATATAGTGCTAACTAGCCAGACAATGCATTTATCATGTCTGAGCCATTTCTGGACACCACAACAAAATATCTATAATTTGCTTTTTTCGACCAGCATTCCCTGTCATTTCAGTGTCAATTACTTCAGTTGTGACATCTAATAATAACAGTCCTGTAAGATGTCTTACCTGAATAACAGCTATTATAGTTGGAATGTTATGCAGTGTCTTACTGTGTGTGTGTGTGATTGCAAATGACAAAGTAATAAAATATAACAGATTTGCAGTAGGCCATAATCAGCATTAAATTCATTCACCCAACATCACCCCTCTCACTAAGGTCATGCCATCCCAGGGTTTCCAATGAATGTAATCAGAAAAGTGTGGTTCACACTACCTCTTGAAGGAAACAAGAGTTTTTGATAGCAGGGCGGCAACATCTCTCTGCCATTCTCACATGGTTCTGAGTAGCATTTAGAATAAAGCCTGCTGGGATGTTTCTGTGCCTCCGGGCGAACTCGTACACATACCTGAGGGAGAGAAAATAATGACTTATGATGTCAACATGGTAAATCAAAGCCCTCAGACATGAGTCATAAAGGGGACAGGATATTCTGTTCCTCTATTAGTAACTACTAATCACCAAAAGTGTTTCTTTGTTTTAATCCTATCAAAACAGCACATAATCCTCATATTTAGGCATGGATGTGGGTGTGTTGTCACCAAAAGATTTTATTATGAAAAACTATTGTCATTGTAACGTGGGGAGGTGTGACAACGGAGTTGAGGATCCAAATGCAGGCTTTATTCAAAGAGTGGTCAAAACAGGCAGGGTCAAACAGCAGCAAACAGGTATAATCCAGGTAGACAAAAGAGTAATCCAATAAAACAGGCGAAGGGTCGGGCGGCAGCCCCCCCCCAAAACAACAAAAAACAAGAAGAAACACGATCCGAGTCAAAAAACAAGGCAAGGCAACAAGGAACATGGAAAACACACAAACTAGGGCTAAACATGGGCTAACATGGGCTAAACAATACTGAGCAATGTGGATGTAACAAACCAGGCTTTAAATAGGGTGAGACAGATGAGATAACAAGACACATGGGAATGCAATCAGAGATAATGAGTCCAGGCAAAGGATTATGGTGAATGTAGTAGTGAGGAAGGGACAAGAGTCTGGGATGAATGGCAAAGGTACAGGATGGAGTGCCCTCTAGTGGAGCTTGTGGCCTCTTAAGGAGTGGCTTCCAATTGCTCCTAAATGAGAGAGACAGAACAGGGGGAGGGATGGAGGGCCAGGTCCATGGTGGAAGACCTGGAGACTGAGGCAGAGCCAGCGGAGCAGGAAGCCAAGGTGGAGCAGAGTGCCAGGGCGGAGCCGGCAGAGCTGGAAGCCAGAGCGGAGCTGGGTGCCAGGGTAGAGCTGGCAGAGCAGAGTGCCAGGGCAGAGCCGGCAGAGCAGGAAGCCAGGGCGGAGCCGAGGACCACCGGGGCGGAGCAGAAGAGCACCAGGGCGGAGCACCCACCCCCCAACACACCACACACCAATCCCCCCCCATGCATAACAGGCACCCTCGACAAGGATCCCCCCGGGGCGGCGAAGAAAGCGCAGATTACCGACCACCACAGCAGAGCAGATGGGACCAAAGATCCCCACGGCGGAGCAGAAGACCACCACAGCAGAGCAGACGGGACCGAAGATCCCCACGGCGGAGCAGACGACCACCACAGCAGAGCAGACGGGACCGAAGATACCCACGGCGGAGCAGATGTGTACCAGGGTGGAGCTGATGGAGCAGGGAACCATCACGGCGGATCAGGCTGGACTGGAATAGAGAGGCTTTAATAGGATAAGCAGATAGTTCTTCAATGGCCTCCTTGGCCATGGCTGGACAGGCAGAGAGTTCACAGACAGCGAAGCGGATGCCACTGCTTCGGGAGGTTCTGCAATGTAAGCCGCCACCTTGGGAGGAGCTGGAGTCATAGGAATAGGAAATGGCACTCCTGGCCGTGACGAGGGAACTGGAGTCATTGGAACAGGAAACGGCACTCCTGGCCGTGACGAGGAACTGGAGCGGACTCAAGGACTGGAGCGGGCTCTTGTGCTGATTCGAGGACTGGAGCAGACGCCACCGCCTCGGGAGGTTCTGCAGCGGAGGCTGCCACCTCTGGGGAAACTGTGGTGGTGTGTGTGGCCCAAACACATAGAATGGTGACTGCCATTACAGGGAGCACTGAGTCCATAGGAACAGTCTCGGTGATGACTAGTGCTGAGGCCCTTGGGATGCCTGCGGCTCTGGCTGACATCAGCGGAAGATCCTCCACAATGGATGCCAGTCTCGGACGCCTTGGAATTGACCTTGAGGTACTGGGAAAGGTTGCCATGACGTGAGGAGACTCTGGAACGGCGGCCATGATGGGACGAGACTCTGGAACAGTGGCCATGATGGGACGAGACTCTGGAGCGGTGGCCATGACGGGACGAGACTCTGGAGCGGCGGCCATGACGGGACGAGACTCTGGAGCGGTGGCCCTGACGGGACGAGACTCTGGAGCGGCGGCCATGATGGGACGGGACTCTGGAATGGCGTGGATAGGTGCTGCTGTTGCCGCTTTTACAGGTACGGGCTTGATAACTGGAGTAGTGATCACCAGAGTGGAAGGTGTATTGCTCTGTTATCGACCAAGCTCCACAGCTTGCCTTCAGCACACCGCCTGAGCTTGTCGACCCCCCCAGAAAAAAACTCTAAGGGGTTTTACAGTCCTCCGTCTCTCCCACAGTGAATGGTGAACCAGATAGAAACAAGCTCTAGTGGAGCTTGTGGGCACTCCAGCTAGAGATCGTGACAGTCATTATGCTCCCAAGGCTTATTTTGGAACAGGATGAATCATATGACTACACTGATTTAGCTTCATTATGCAGATCTTTGTTGAGAAGCGAGGTAAGAAAAGAAGCGAGACATGTATGAACTAAAATGGTTTTAATCCTGGGGTCTATTTTTCTGTAAGCAAAACAAACATAATTATGCGCCCTGTTTTATAAAAGTGATTACCATACATGTACCAAAGGTTTTTCCTTAAAATTAAAATGATAAATGACTATTACATATACAAAATGTATATTATTACAGTTGATTTATCTTTAATCTGTAACAATTTAATCCATTTTTATAAGGGAAAAAAATACTATATGTAAGCACCAGGTTCAGCAATTTGTGTTGATGTTTGTCAAAACAAAACCTGTGATGGCAGATTCACATCTACTGTTCATGAAGCTTAAATCAGCTTGCTGCTGCCCACACTGCTTTAAACAGCTGTAAAAAAAACTATTTTTCAAAGTTGTAAATAAAACAAAAGATTATTGGAGTATGTTTTACAAGAAAATACTATTTCTACTTCAAAATTTCATGTTTAATTCAATGTATTTGCCATTTCTTTGTGATTACTCAAGAAATTTGCTATCACTTTCTGAGTGAAAATTGTTTTTATTACATTTTTTCAGTGTTTTGACCTGTTGTTAATGGTCTGGTGTTAACTTGAATGTACCTAAACCTGACAAATGGGGCTGTCTGGGTGGATGTTTTGTCATTTTGTTCAAGTCAACTGAACCACCTTTTGATGTAGAATTATTTGCTATACAGAAATCTGCTTCATTGAGTCAAAAACAGGCACTTGTCTCCCCTTGCTACTAATGCAACCACAATCAGAGGAGACTAAAACGGCCAAAAAAAGCAATTCACAGAAGTGCCAATATTTTTTATTTACTTAATTTGTTTCAGGACTAAGGCCATCTGCATGCCATTAAAGTCCAAAGAAAATATTGTATTATTACTTAAATTGACTTTGAATAGAAGTTCTGACCAAAAGGGCTCCCCTGAGAGGCAAACCAGCCCAACAAGCAATTATCACTTTTACCTGCCTATTAAACCCAAATGTCTTTCCTAGGCAAAAAAGGAGATGAGATTTCCTAAAGCATGTTCAACAAATATGTTCATATTGTCTCTAGTTCCATGGATAAATTACATACAGTCAAATGGTATTTAACTCACAGTAGAGCAGTGGAGAAAGAAGACACATGACATACTGAAAATGTTTGAAACTAGGTTATTACAGCTCAAAAATATCCAAGACTCACTAAAAGCACCACCAGAATTTGCAGGTTTATGAACTCCTCTGACTCTGATTTGGTACCACTGTATGGATACTTCATTGTGTAAACTTAGAGCTCTCAGGTAGCAAACATCAAACATTTGCTTTAGGTTTTGCTTCATGTTTTATGCTTTATGTTAATGCTTTTCACACCCATGGTAAAACCATGCCACACATTTGAAAAAATGTATACCCCAAGGTACTTTACATTTCCCTTATTACAAGTTACATGTACTAATTGTAGTAATAAATATAAATCATGCATAATTACATGTAATTAACCCTAACCCTAACCCTAACCCTAGAAGTACAGTACATGTTAATTAATATAACATAGTACTTAAATATAAACACTATGACAAGGACACCTTTAAATAAAGTGTAACCCATATGCTAAAAAAACAATGCTAAACTTAATCTAAGATAATCTATATGTCTATTTGAATCCTGAAAATTGTTTGATATCCAAAATGTGGCCCTTAAGAGTAAAATGATGAAGAAAGACATCAAGACTATCGGATCACAAATGACTGGCATACAATAGATTGTCAAAATAAACTATTTGCATACATAGATATTTGTATTTACACTATGATAAAAAGGAAAAACTGGTCTCAGAATTTCATGTGACTAAAGTTTTGTTGAAAGGAAATTCAGCGGATGAACAATAAGAAAGCTTTGGGTTCTTGATGCAATGCTTTCCAGTCTTTTTTATCAGTTTCACACTAACAAAGAGATGCTATCCTAATTCATTAGAATAACATGGAAAATATGTTTCTTTCTCTAATCATGCTATACCTGGGAGAACAGTTTTTAAAAAAAATATATAGAATATAGAATATACACTGAAAAAAATTGGAGTAGGATTTACTTGAAAAAAGCTTGGAAACAAATTTCACTGTAAAAAAGTGTGCTGTTAAATAACAGTAATTTACTGCACTGAAAAAAGCAACCATAAAACAGTGTAAATACAACTTGAAAACAGTGAAAAATTTAACCTTTTTAATTATTCATGCCCCAGTGCATGATGGGAAATACGGGATCATAACTTTGATATTTACTTAAAGAATCCTTGTAAACATAACAAACAATTCAAATTAAAATATACTTATAGTTTCAAACTTTAATTTCTACAAGCTTAAATTGAGTACTAATATAGAATTTACTTACATTTTTTTAATTCTTGCCTGAACTAAATTATTTAATGTAGAAATTACATTTGTTTTTATGTAGTATTTACTTCACCACAAAATCATTTTTATCAGTATAGAATATATTTTAATATACTCTTTTATAGCTAAAATTTATCGAGGTTATTTCAAAAAGGCTGGATAGAGCCTTTCAAATAGAGGATTTCTGAAGACTTAGGTAGTAGCAATTTGTTTATGCTAAAGAGAATGAGAAATGAAAGCGACCAACAGGCGAACAAGAATGTTACATTGATTTCTTCTGTTTTTATTTCCTCTAATGAGTCCGAAGCATTGTGGCCTTGATAAGTTGGACAAATCTCACCTGACACTGTAGTCCTTCTCGTCTTTAGTGTACTCGGTGCAGATCTCTTCATTTGTGGGCTCCGTTAGGGATGGCAGCTCATCTGCAGTGTACCGTAGTGAGGCCAGACAAAGTTTCCTCTCTTGACCCTGAAGTGTGCAGCACTGCTCGATGCCTGGATGTTTAGGGAATGGAGAGTCCTTTCCGCATGACTTCTCAGAGATCTCTGTAGCCTTGGAAAAAGGTTACTATGTAAATAAAAAGCAAGCACACAACACAAATGCAAAGGCAAAACGACACCCCGGTAAAGTACTGGCAAAATGAACAATTTTGTCTAGTATGTGATGTCTTTCATGAAATGTGTTTCATTACAAATCCATTTATCATTGTTTCTATGTTGGAGGACTGATTTTAATTTTTTTATTTATTTTTCATTTAATAGTTTCATTTTGCATGCTTCATGGTCCTTTAATGGCATTGAAACAATCAGATACATCATAAATGGCTATCATATGTGCTATGAAGCTTAAGCCTGCAGTGTTTGAAGCTCATTGAAACAGTCCTTGTATTTAGAATTGCAAATGCAAAGTGAGCAATCAGCAAGTTGAAGCAGATGAGGACATTCTGCTCAAGTAATTATTTTTTAATGACATGAATGTAAGCTGTCCCCAGGGAAAGACACTGATACAATGAATGGAGGAGCAAGTAACTATGTGCTCACACCAACTAACATGCACTGTAATTAATTTGCATTGAAGTGTGCAGAGGATTGGGCCTGGAACTGACAATGGAAACGTTTCCGGAGTTGAGCTGGAATTGCCTCCGGTCAGGATACATGTTATTATCCCCATGCACAAATTAAAGGAGAGTTGAATTTGTATTAATAACATAAGATACTTTCTTTGAGTAAATCCTGCATCTAAACAACAGTAGGCCTATACTACAGAAATCCATTCTCTAAACCACTTATCCTCTGTAGAGTCTTGGGCATGTGCACTGTATATCCCAGCATCTTAATGTTTTTATGAAAACATATCCTGTCATATCTGGCACCAAAACATTAGCGGCAGATCCTGCAAGTGTGTGGTGGGGCCTCCATGGATTGGATTTGTTGGTCCAGCAAATCCTATAGATATGAAGAATTTGGAGGCCAATGGAATGCCTTGATTTTTGTTGTTATATATTTTTTTAATATTCACATTTTATATTAATTTTATTTTTCATTTTCAAAATAATTAATATCTATTGAAATTAATATATTTACGCCTTTGTAGATGACGGTTTCCAAGTTCACCATTTTAAGTAAGTGGCATTTTGCCACTTCTGATTTTTAAAGATTATGGAGATAAAGGACAAGAATCAATAAGGACAAGCAGGGAGGAATTAGATAGGGAAATGCTATGAGGCAGATTTAAACTCACATCACTCCCATACCACAACTCAATATGTCAGAGCAGTTGCTAGCAAACGTGCCACTGCTCAGATTCAAACATGCTTTTATACCAGCTAGAATTTTAGATTTCTCCAAAAATAGATTATTTTTTCTTCATTGACAGTCACTGCAATGGCCTGGCTAACAATCCACTGATGTACTTACAGAATGAAAATAATCTTGATGACAGGAACACATGAAAATGTAATGAAATGAGCTTAGCTGTAGCTGATGATGAAAACCAAGGCTGAGAGATTTTGCAAGATGAGCTTTATACAGTCGGGAATAATAAAAAGCATAATGTATCAATGAGAAGACCATCAAGGGTGAAAGACTTGTGACAAGACGGGCTGTGTGAGTTAGATATGTAATTAAGTTAACTACCTCCAGAACATTCACAGTAATTAGAATGTGAGCACGAGTCTATTTGAGGTATGTTGTGCTAAATCTAGCATGCGATTCTGCTCCAGTTCTGCTTAATGTTCAAGTCTCCGAAAGCACAGTCCAGAAGTAATTGACACGATACAAAGTGTATATCCTACATTTAGCTATGGTGGCTTTTGGTATCTTAATGGTTTTAGCTATCATTAACTCAGCCATTTAGCCCTTTTGTGTCTTAAATAGATTTTATTTGTTGGTTGATATTTTTTGGCTGTGCAGCACCTTGGTCAGCACACATTGCTTTTAAGGTGCTATATAAAAAAACTTGACCTTTAGATTTAAAAAGCATTTGCACGCATTTAACATAGGCTTCTCACACTTTCAAATTTTGATATAGGGTCATTTTATATCTTGGGTTATCTTGTTTCATTTCACACATGGGTTAGCAATTAATCCTGGGTATTCAGGTTTCAAGATGTCACACTGTCCACGCTTCGGTTCCCTTTCGATACTACACTCGTACTGCGTCTTGCTATAGACGCATATGGGAAAAAGCCTTTTTACTCCTGAACTGAAGCCTTTTTTCATTCACGCAGTGAAACTGCATGGCTATTGGTTCGCCACTGGATTGAGACCTCCCTGCTCGGCTGAACGGCTCTCATCGCGCCTCAACATCGCAGCAGTTCCGGTCCTGTTCCCCTGCTGCCATCCGGCGATTACTATAAGAGCAAATTTCTGAGCAAATTTCCTGCGACGTTGTTGCAAATGTCGCACTGTGAGTGTGGCTCGTGCAGAGAATCTTGAACGATGCAGAAGGGCAGTGAGTGCGTCACCTGTCTGGGCAGCCCCCACGCAGAGACTGCTCGCTGACTGAGATGGAATGCTCTCGTTGAAAGCATGAGTCTTGCCTTTCTCCACTCGCGGACCGCCATCACTGAAGGCAGCCCCGCTCTCCCGTTTCTCCTCTCTCTGCGAGCCTCGGAGAGGGAAACAGCAGAGTCAGGGAATAAGCAAGCAAGTTGACCGATCTCATGCCGGCACTGTGCCTGCGTGCTCTCTCTCCCCATTGCACTTGAATCCGCCGCAGAAGGGCAGTGAGCTGCGCGCTTACTGAGACAGAATGCTCACTCAGCGCATGAGTCTCGCTCTTCTCCACTCGCAGACCACCTTCATTGAAGACAGCCCTGCTCTCCCGTTTCTCCTCTCTCAGCAAGCCTCAGAGAGAGAAACGGCAAAGCCTGGGAACTAAGCAACTGGGTCTGAGCGATCTCACGCCGACACAGAGCCTGCGTACTCGCTCTCCCCGCTGCGCTTCGATCCGTGTCTTGCACGTAAGGATCAGTGTCCCTCTTTACATCGAGCGGCTCTATCCTCCTAGGCAGATCGGAGCAGAATGCTGTCACTGGCAGCTTCGTATTTGTGTGTGTGTCGCTAAGGCTGCGCTCACAGAGACTGGCTGCTTTTACCACAAAAGCAGTCTGCCCCTGTTCGTTCGCGGAAGGCGGCCCTGCCTCCCCGCTCTCATGTTTCTCTCCTCCTAGTTTCCTCGGAGGAAGCAACGGCGAGCTTGCGGGTTGAGTGATCAGGCTTGAGCAATTTCATGCCGGCACGCATCATGTGTGCTTGATCTGCCAGTGTGTGTTACATGTGAGAATCGGCGCTCCTCGTTTCACGAGCAGCTTAATCCTCCTAGGCAGATCAAAGCAAAATGCTGGCAGCTTCGCATTTGTGTGTGCGTCGCTTAGCCCCACCTCCCCCATTCTTGTGTTTCTCTCCTCCCAGTTACTTGGCGGTAGAAATGACGAACTCGTGGGTATGAACAATCAGGCTTGATTGTTTTAGAGATTGTTTAGGGATTTTAGAGAATGCTCGCAGCATTTTTGATCTGCCAGAGTGTTTACACATAAAGATCATCAAAACTCCTATTCTAACGAGTGGTTTGATCTTTTTAGGCCACAGCCCACGATGAGGCTGCACCTAGCTTTTGGGGTCCACACGGGGGTGATGCTCTGGCACATGAGGAGCAGTACGATAGCCATTAAGCTTTGAAAGCATTTGTCAGGGGAAAGCAATTTCTCTTCTGAGTGTGGGGTCCCCATACGGCGACCAGCCTCTCAATTTAATCCAGCCCCTTGTCACACGGGCTGCTGAGGTTTGGGCATCCCTGTAGTGCCAATCTGAGTGTTGGAGATAATAAAACGAGGTTATTCACTGCAATCGCCTCGAAACCGCGACACTGCGTGGTTCCAGCTCAGCTTAGAAGCAAAGCCCACACGTCTGTGCTCAGAGGATGAATGAATATGCTTGGCGATAGGAGCCGTAGAAGAAGAAGAAACTGTTCTCCCAGCTTGATGAAAGTAAGGCTCCCAGCCGCTACTTCTAATCCCACAAAAAGGTGGTGACCTCGGCCCATCTCTATTTCAGACACCTGAAATCACACCCTCATGAAAATTTGTCAGGGACTATGCTGAAACGATCCTATG
The DNA here is from genome assembly GCA_018155175.1 of Sinocyclocheilus anophthalmus. Taxonomy (NCBI): domain Eukaryota; kingdom Metazoa; phylum Chordata; class Actinopteri; order Cypriniformes; family Cyprinidae; genus Sinocyclocheilus; species Sinocyclocheilus anophthalmus. The sequence continues at coordinate 38,976 of JADLZN010005580.1, read as the reverse complement.
CGTCGAATTGTCAGGGGATGTTCTTTTCGCTGGATTGCATCACTTTCTGGTCCCAGATGGACAGGGCTTGGCCTGGGATGGTTTGCAGACGGACAGTGTACGACGACACCTCCCACTCCGGTGGGGGTGCTGTGCGAGGGCATACCACTTTCGGCAATGGTCGAAGGGAAAAGGCTTCAACATACAACTGCCTGGAAAGCTAGTAAGAAGTATGTAACGCCTGTCAGTTTCTTCCTGCAAGTCTAAAAGGACCATGTGCTAAACGAGCGAGCAAAAGGTATGTGCGTGTTGTCATAATAATCCGGGGAGGCCTCGTCTCAAAGCGTTTTACGGTATGGGCCCACCTCACTGAGGCATCAACATCGTCGGAGCATGATCAGTGGTACAAAAGAGAAGTGTCCATTGCGGATATTTGTGAGGGCCGACGGCCTAGGCCTCCCGTCCAGTCGCAGATTTATAACCGGAAGTCCCGGCCTTGAGGCCGGGTCCTTTACGCTGAAGTGCATAACGCTGTGTAAATAGATCTGGGCAGAGATCCCTTGGCATATCACGCTCAAACTCTTGGCATTTAGTTAACCGTAGCTCTGACCCCTGGGTTGCGAAGTTAAGAGTACCTACACTGCAACTGATAACCAGGCCGGGGAGTGCCCTCAGGAAGCTCAGCCCGTCTGAGCCTTGGGTTGCGTTAACTTCCTATGGGCATGGTTGCTATGGAAGTTTGATTTACTTTTCAGATCGTTCCACTACAATAGAACGCAGATTGTTCTGTGTTCCATCTGCGTCTGAAAGCCGCCAGCACGAGTGTGTGTGTGTAGGGAAGTACTAGGTACTAATGAACCTCGGTTCCCTGAGATACGGGAACGAGTAATGCATCTGCTAACCGTGCTCTGTAGTGACAACTCAAGTGGTCGATTCAGTCGAAATAATCTGAGAATCCTGGGGAAAGCTCTGCTTATATAGCCAGATGCCCCGCCCATTCTGGCGGGCTTGGCGGCCTTCGCCGCCATAGGCTATGCAGCTCGCTGCCTGCCATTGCTTGTTTTTTAATACACTGCAGAAACAATGGCGTGCAGTTTCACTGCGTGGAATGAAAAAAAGGCTCAGTTCAGGAGAAAAACTGAAAAGCTTTTTCCCTATGTGTCTAGCAAGATTCGTACTTGTTCCATAATCGTCAGTATGTACCGAGTACGGGTACGGAGTATGTTAAGAATACTTTTGCATATCACGCTTCATGATTGGGCAAACAGAGCTCGCCACCTGCTTTATTAAGTGTGTGTCCATCTGTGCATGTCATTCACTCTTGTTCTGATTAAGCTACTTGATGCATGCAAAAGCAAAGGCAAAAATACTGCAGTTAACGTGTTTCCTGTAACAATGATGTTTTATTAACAAAGTTCGGGAGGAGCACGTCAGATACTTAGTCTAATTAACACCAAGATGTATAAATGCAGCAGACTTACCTCTATCCTTTGACAGTTTATCAGCATCCCTCCACCGCCCCATCTTCTCACTTTGAGTTCAACTACACTTAATGGGATGTGTCTTGGGTTCGGGCCATTCCCGAGCTCGGAGCCCTTCCCCGGACAGCACGCCAAATATGCATTACTATATTCCATCTAATTATATCTAAGTGTGAACTCGTGAATTCATGCCTTTTAGACTTCTAAAAAAATATATGTTACTGATAAACCATCTACTATAATATAATTAAATACTTAAAATAAATATTTTGTCAGAATACACAATTGGTAGTTTTTTTTGTCAGTGCTGAAAAATGCTTTGACAGTGTGTACCAGCATAAAATAAATAATTCCTCAGCCCCTTGTTAGTGTCACGATCATGGACTTTTAGTTTGTTTTCTTCCCTCATGTTTCACTTGGCCTAGTTTCTGTCGTCCTTTGATTAGTTCATTCAGTTCACCTTTATTCATTTATTATCTGAGTGTCCTCATTTGGTCTGTGTATTTAAGTTGCTCCCTTTCAGTTCTTCCTTGTCCGGTATTGATGTTGTTTTGCTGTGTGTTCCCGTTGCCTTCATGGATTATCATCTTCTTGGATTCTATTAAACGTTTGTGTAGATGACCTTCATCTTTATGTGTCTTTCCTCTACACGAAGCGTGGCAGAATACCGGACCCACAAAAGTATAAATATAGCGGCATTTGTATCCCCGTTTGTTTTCCGTTTTTTCAAGTATTTATTTTGTTTTCCTTATGGATCGCTCTGAATTCCTCCTCCTCCTGCTGGAGCAGGGGTAGCTCACCCTCGAGGACCACACTAGACTCTTTCTGGAGATCTCCATCCTCACCAGCTACCTGGATGACGCGCTCTGCGCGTTCTACATCACGAACATCAACACCATGTGCAGAGCGCAGTTGTCCGGAGATGGTCCTCGAGGGGATTTTCCCGCCTTCGTGGAGTGGGTGCTGGTGAGCAATGACTCGCCATTCACCATCGGCCTCGCCAGCCCCACTCCAGACCCAGAGCCCAGCCGAACATCACCCCGCTGTGCGGAGCGTCAGCCAGAGCCAGCCGCAGACGGAGAGCCATAGCCCGCCGCGACCAATGAGCCATCGCAAGAAAGAGCGACAGAGCTAAGGATCGCCCCGGAGCCAGAGCCTCACGGATCGTCTGACCAGGTGTGAGAGCCGGCAATGAGGGATGATACAGTGGAGAGTGAGGGCACGGAGGAAAGCCCCGCCCACTGTACCACCGCTGAGGCTGAAATGAGGCAGGACTCAGGGGATCTGATAGACTTTTTTTTCAGAACTAACCAGTTTCCGGTCATTGTCTGAAGTTTCTGTCTGCCCTGTTACGGATAAGGAGGCCATTTTCGAACTATCTATCTGTCCTGAACTGTCTGTCTGCCCCATCACAACCATGGAAGTCGTTCCCCTATCTCTGGCGCTCTCAGTGCTGGGAGTGGCCATCTGGTGTGTGTGTGGGCAGCACACACCATCCCTGAACCCCCGGACTGCTCAGAACTCCCACCCAGCCTCCCTCTCCCACCACCTCTTCATCAGTCCTCACCACCACCTCCACTGTCTCCAGCCCCTCAGCCCACCATCTCTGATGTGTGTTCGCTGCGGGTCTGCCAATCTCCATCGGCGTTGCGGCTGGAGGATCCCTTGTCTCCGCCTCCAGCCTCTGAGTCCCGGACTACGCCTCGGCCCTTCGACCCAGCGGCTTCACCATGGCTCCTAGCTCCCTCCAGCTCCGCGTGGCTTGTCAGTTCACAGCTCGCAGGGCTTGTCAGTCAACAGCTCCGCAGTGTGCTGCAGGTCACCAGATAGCCAGGATCCATCATCCCTCGGCTCCGCCTTGGTCGTCGTCAACCCACCATTGCCAGGACTACACTCATCCGGACTGCGCCGTCGTCAGTCCACGGCTCCATTGGACTCCTCCATACCTCCAGATCCACTTGGTTCTCTGTCACTCCGGCTCCACCTCCTCCGTGCTCCTCCATTCCGGTCCTGCTATTGCATTGAGTCAAATGAGACATATGCGTCGCCTGGCCCTCCGGATTCTCCCCGTCGTCCTGGTTCTACGGCTCTCTGTCATCAACCCTTCCTCCACCATGGCTCTTCCCTCCAGCGGCTCCACTCAGGGCTGCATTCTAGGCTGTTGTCTGGGACGCGGATCCTCCTGCTCACTAGTCCTCCGTCTCCTACCTGGCTCCTCCCTCCATCGTCGTGCCTCTGGTTATTGCCAAGCTCCTTCCGCCCTTTGACACCGCCTCGTTCTCCTCCCAAACCCCCTCCCTACCTCCTTTGTTTGTCTTGCTATGGCAAGATCCCGCCTTCCGGGAGGGGGGAGTACTGTCACGATCATGGACTTTTAGTTTGTTTTCTTCCCTCACGTTTCACTTGACCTAGTTTCTGTCGTCCTTTGATTAGTTCATTCAGTTCCCCTGTATTTGTTTATTATCTGATTAGTTCCCTCATTTAGTTCTTGTATAAGTTATCCCTGTTCTGTTCAGTCCTTGTCCAGTATTGATGTTTGAAGTTGTTTTGCTGTGTGTTCCTGTTGCCTTCATGGATTATCATCTTCATGGATTCTATTAAACTTTTGTGTAGATGACCTTCATCTTTGTGTGCCTTTCCTCTACACAAAGCGTGACAGTTAGCACTGCTTTTGTCTCTCCAGCAGGTTTTTATTAAAAGTGGTGCTAACCCTCTTTTAAAATCACAAACCTTCGATTTAAATGTGATCTAAACCCAGGGTTAATAAAAAGATAATAACCCATGGTTAAGTTGAGAACTGTGTGAAAGTCTTCTTTTGTGTTTTATCTCTATTAGCTAATGGATTTGTATTCGAATAACTCTGCCCTGATACCTGGGATTCATTTGGATGAGTTCTACTTATCGCTAAATTCTTTTCAGCCTCAAAACATGTCTTCATCACAGAGGACAACCACTTACTCCTGTATCATAGCAGTCAGGACTGGCATCATCTTTGCAGCATTTTTCTGCAAGCTTAGTCATTTCATCTGCCACACAACTGACCTCCTGGAATGTGCCATTCGGGAACTTTTGACTGTAGAGGACAGTGACCCTGCGGGAGGATTAATAAGTTATGCAAGCATGTTCAGAGAATCTCTACTAATCGCATCAAACAATACAGGGATATTGCATGGACAAAAAAGTGAACAAAAGTGAAAAATGAACTACAAAATGAAATGGAATTAAACTGGAATTGAAAAACTTTTTAAAACGAACTTTAATAAACTTCATCTTGAGATCCAAATATTTTGCACATATAACCAAGCAGTTAATTTATATCCATGAACTGTGTTTGAGAATAAGAACTGTATAAATCATCTGAGAAAATAAACTAAACTTTATACTTGCATTTCTTTGAACTTTTCGATTCCAATGTCTTTGAGCCCTTGGCAAACATTTTCTTTGGCATAGTTCTTGCCTGCAGAGATATAAATATGATAAAGAATAACTGCATAAGCAAAACCACAAAATAAATACATTAATCAACATAGCTGTATTTTTCTATTGATTTTTCTTTCATAGAACATTTATTCATCTCTCTCAACCCGTCTCTTACAAAATTTCAATTACTATTCTGTTAAACTTTAACATTGTTAACAAAAATCCTCAGTGTAAGATTCTATATTAAACAAACAAATTGAATGGCTTACTCCTTCCTTTTTTCACTGTGGAAATACAGCCTGTAAAATACCATTAAATTGATTAAATTCTGTTCTTCCTACCTTTGTCAGCAAGCAGAGTTGGTATTATTAAAATGACAGGAATTAAAATGACAGCAGTGTTCCTCATGTTTGACCACAGGTTAAAATGTGATTCCAAGATGAGTTCAAATTAGAAACTGCTTCTGTATTGCAGTTTTACAAGAAACAAAAGCGTGCTTTGTCAAAAATTAACTTCAGCAAAAACAGACAGTTATGTAAATGTTTAAACGCAAACAAGACTCTGACTTTCACTTAGACCCCATGACATGGCTTGACAGCTGGTCACTAAAACTAAAACTTTTTGACAGGAGTGACTCAAACTTACAACGAACAGCTTTTGTAAACATTTTAAAGGTTATACTCAGAACCTCACATCTGAGTATTAAAGTTAACTAAAAATAGTCCAGATTTCAGATTTGTCCTGACTTCAGATTTGAGCCTGGCATTAAGAAGTAGGCTAAAAAAACTCCTAGAAAAAAAGGATTTTATTAGCATTCATTTTGACATTCAAGAAAGCCTTTTGTTCTTCTCACAGGAAAGGTTAGCAGCTATCAAAAGATGCTTTGATATCTTGTTCCAGCTGGAAGTGCACTTCAAAGTTTAAGGGAAATGCAAACAAGTGGACTCAAGGTATTATACAGGTTAGTAATTTATGTTGATCTTTAAATCAACACCAAAATATCAAAATCAAGAAATGCAAAATTTAGCCACAGTACATAACCATATAAAGCATGCCCTGAATGAAATACTGTAAAAATAACTTTGATATATAAAAATGAAAGAAAATCTGAAGAGGATCAGTGTATACAAGGCTATAACCTCCGACCTGTATGGATGGTAATGTTGCAATGAATCAACTAATTGACTGATGGCTCATTATTGCCATTGTTGAACTCTTTGAGCTAAGGATTTTCTGGCATAAAAAATACACAGCATAATAGTTACAGAATATACCACATATATTGTACAAAAGCAATTGGAAACTAAAAAGTGCAAACACACCTTGAATAACAGCAATGGCCTTTGAGTATATCTGCCCTATAATTTCTACAAAGAGCTGTAAAAAAATAATACCTGTTTGGGAACATTTTCAGGTTACCTGGAAGAGCACATATACAGTTCAGTTAGAAGAAGCTTAAACGAATACATATTTTTGCAAATAAAATTATTTTTGGAAAAAAAAACAAAAAAAACAAAAAAAACAAGAGTGACTGAGATTTCATGCATAAGGAGAATATAAGCATGAATCGGACACTCTAGAGTCCATGCAATTTATCAGAGGGAATACATATTCCTTCAGATGGTAGGATAAAACAGGTAAATATTTCCAGTTTTCTTAATTTAGGGTTTTGCTGCCCAAGGCTTGATGGAAACATAACAAATGCTAAGAAATCATCAGTACGCTCAATTCTAAAGCCAAAAACTGAACAATTGTATATAAAATATTCATTTATTCATAATTCATGATTTAAAAAAAAAATAGATAATTTAGGATAAAACAGGTTAATCTTTCCAGTTTTCTTAATTTAGGGTTTTGCTGCCCAAGGCTTGATGGAAACATAACAAATGCTAAGAAATTATCAGTATGCTCAATTCTAAAGCCAAGAACTGAACAATTGTTTATACAATATTCATTTATTCATAATTCATGATTTTTCAAAAATAGATAATTCAGTTTTCAAAAAAGAAAGTTTGTTTCTATTGACAATACGCGCCTTTATTTTTGAGGTCAATTGGATATTTTTTTTTAGCATCTTCTGCAGATGTTTCACCTTCATGATTCTTCACACCTACCCAATATACCTTATGGCAGACCATTTCAATTTTACTCAAATGACTCCAAATATCTACGTGCTGCTTACTGTTGAAGATCCATTTCTTTGTAACTATGGCTTCAGAGATTATAGGCCACACCATGAACAGAGTTGAATCAATAGTATTGATCAACAGTTCCCATTCCAGACCTGTTATGGTCCAATAATCCAAAAGGTAGAGGTACATTATTAGTTCATTTTGTTTTCAGCTATGTGTTATGAAATCATATTCTTTTTTCACACGCCGTTCACATTCTCAAAGTAAAATGAAATAAATGTTTCAGTCAAGGTAATCAATGAAATCTGCTTTGGCTGAGAGTCTGTTCTACTTTTGAATCATTGGTCATTACTACACTGTAGTTTCCACTTTTTTCCAGACTTTATTTAGCCTATGGAGTTTTAGAGCTTTAGTGGTTCACAATACAGGTAGAATACATTAATTTTAAGTATCTGGTGTACTGCAAGGCCAGCTCAGTTCTTCTCGTCACTCTTTAAGAGCACCTCAGATCTGAGCACAACTGACTAATATCTATAATCTCAAACACGAACAGTCATCGGTATTAAAAGTGAAAAACAAATCATTCCACCAGGCACTTTTGTTTTGAATCATTGGTTCGGACCGCGTATGCATTGTAGCACATCACATTATTCCAAACGGTCAAACTGGATTTCAAAGGTCTTCTGTCATTGCATTCACGTCATACTGCACAATATTGTCTAAATACTAAATACACTCATGGCCTTTTGCTCCCTCTGTCTTCATACAGCTAACTATATGGCATTCACCAGTCAATAGTGAATGAGCGAATGATTCAGTGGTTCTGAACACAGTATATGCATGAATGCGCAAATACAACAATGCCCCTGTTGCTTATTTTCTATGTGCCTAGTGAGTCAAGTGCCGTGGCGAGATGCCATGATGGACTCTCTTTCCACAATGACAGCTACTTACTGTTGTCTCTTGATGTCGCCCTTACACTAAATTCATTACTACAGCAATCCATGTAAAAGCACTGAATATTTGATATATGAAAGTAATGCTGAGCATAGATTAACTAAGTAGATACCGCATTTGGCTTCTCCTGTTACATCAATGGTGCCACCATCTTGGAACAATCAACATGGAGACCCATTTGAATGGAAGTCAATGGAGAAGATACGTCAGGTGCGCTGGATAACCTGCCATTGTGTGGTAACAGTTCATCATACAACTAATTGTCTTTCTGGGTGCTAATTTTCAACATGTTTTCCATATAATAATCATAATAATAATACATTTTATTTATAATCTGCTTTTCTAGTACCCAAAGTGCTACAAACAGTTACAAATAAAACTAATAAAATACAAAATTCTGTAGCAGTACAAAACAATAAATCCATGCTAAACATTACAGTACAGCTAACCAATACAATAAAATACTAATCATCTCAATCTATCTAGGCAATTTTATAAAGATGGGTTTTTTGACACCTTCTTAAAACTGTCTAAAGTGGGAGCATTTCTAACAGTAACAGGAAGTGCATTCCTAGGTGCGGCAACAGAGAAAGCTCTCTCCCCCATGGATTTTAATCTACAATGAGGCTGCTGAAGAGTAAAAGAATCAGCAGAACAAAGTGAATGAGAAGGCACAGATATAAGAAGGGGCCATTCCATGCACAGCTTTGTAAGTAAAAAAGTGAGAATTCTAAAATCAATACGCGACTGAACAGGAAGCCAGTGCTATAAAGGATGCCTGTAATATGCTGACAAGATGGAGTATAAGTGAGAACATATGTTGCTGAATTCTTGATATATTGTAACCGTTTGATAGAATTAGTGGGTAGACCAACAAATAGTGCATTACAGTTATCAACCCTGGCAGTAACAAATGTGTGAATAAGCCTTCAGCATCAGGCAGTGTGAGGAAAGGTCTAATTCTAGCAATGTTTCTAAGGTGATGGAATGCAAATTTTGTGATACTCTTAATATGTGAATCTAATGTCAGATGGGCATAGAAAATCACACAGAGGATACGATCATGAGTTGGTGGAACTATGGTATTACAGTATTGTCCATAATCAAATTAAAACAGCTACCTTTATGAATAGCTGCTGGTGTGCCAATGAGGAAAAACCTCTGTCTTTGGATGTGTGCATCCATACTTTTATTTCCTGCACACATTCAGAAAGAATTTTAGAAGAGATATTGATATCGGACTTAGAGCTGATATAGATCTGAGTATCATTAGCCTAAAAATGGTACCCTAAGCCATAGTTCCTAATAGATCCTTGAGGAACACCATGACAGATCTGCCCAAAGTCCAATTTGTTGTTTCCCCAAGACAACAAACTGGGAACGATCAGTAAGGTAGGATTTCAACCATTTAAGCACAGTGCCAGAGATACTAAGCCAACTCTATTAAGCAGAATGGAGTGGCACACTGTGCCAAATGCTGCATTCGAGGGGGGCAAACTGAGCTGGACTATTTGGTCAGTCGCACATTTTAGTTTTGCTATAGAAAATCTACAAATTCATACTCTGATTACATAGAGCAGCAGGAAGCACGTGAGGTTGTCATGGCAACCAGATACACTGCAGGCAAATTATTATTTAATTATTTTGCCACCGTTCCCCACACTAAACTTAGCAATAAACATGTTGAAAATAATACACAATAAACATGTCTGTCAAAACGATCTCAAAGGAGGCTTTTATTAGCAAATCAAGGAGTGAATTACTCATCCACTGTTTAAAAAATATATACTTTAGCTGGGTTCCCACAGGCAGGGTCACAATTATCTACAGTGTATGAAGTTAAAGGTTTTGGGTTAAGGTTCATAATGTAGAACATTTTTAACATTGTATGCTGTATGTGCATAGGTAGCTAGCAATCAAGGAATACAGCTGTTAAGCTAATAGTCACATTTAGCTGAGTAAGATCATGATTGAGAAATGTTGGATACTGCTGGAAATGCTGCTATGGGGTATTCTATTTATTATATATATTTTTTTGTGTGCCCCAGTGAAGCATCTATTAATATAGCTGATTAAGTAGTCAAACTCATTCCATATCTGTAGAATAGTGTGGTACAGAAAGTCTATGTCCATAAAACAGGTTCTGAATGAATTATGTTACTGATACCTAATGGTCAAAAGCAATAGCAAAAGTAATAGGTCAATAATATTAAATTGCAGACAAAGATTTTGAATAGCTTGTACACTATATTGCCAAAGGTATTGGGACACCCCCTTCTAATGAACAGGTTTGACTACTTTAGTAATTTCTTATTTTTAGTGGAAAAAAAGCATATAATGCTATTCTAGGGAATTGTGTGCTTCTAATTTTATACCAATAGTTTGAACATGACCATTTCTATTCTAACACAACAATGCCTCTGTGTATAAGGCAAGGTTAAAAAAAAAAAAAAAGATTGCTTCAGTCAGTGTGGAAGAACTTGACTGGTCTGCAGAAAGCCAAGTCCTAATACTGCCTATAAATGTATAAATACCTGCACTGCATGAAGGTCTGTATAAATGGCAACTTTTTATGGATTTTTTATTTATGGATCTTGATCCGTCTAAAAGGTTGTTCAGGTGTCTGATGATGATTTGGTGCACATTTTGAATGATCATACGTAATGCACCTGATTCAACTTTTCAGCTCTTTAGTAGAGAGATGGGTCAAGTAAGGGACACGTACAAATGTCCAGTTTTAGGGCTACCAGATTTGGGCTGATTTTCTGTGTCAGTTTACAAAACCTTCATGTCCAACTGTCAACATTCAACACAGATCCTGCTTGGATGCCAAACATTTGCCATAAAGCAGGCAAAAAAATTGTAACCACTATGTAATTAATTGTGATGCAATGACATAATCTGCACTCACTGTTGTTTATTAAACCCTGTAGGGGTTTGCTGGGATGTGCAACACTAAGTGATGTTTTATTAACAAGTTTCGGGAGGAGCGCGCACAGATAATTAACACGGCCAGTTCATCATCAGTAATTACACCATCTATCCAATCAGCTCAAGAGAGAACCTCTATAAATAATCAAAGCAGCCTTACCTCCATTATCTCCCGTCCTTAGCACCATGTCAGACATCGAGCTTTTCCCGGACGATAATGAATTCGACACCACGGGTCCTCCGGCGTCTTCAGTCGCCGTCCAGCACACCAGCGCTCCGCAGGACACCATAAGCGAGCCCGCGGCTGCAACTCGGGGCCGCCGGCCCTCCCGCGCCGCCATCGCGCATACCTCCAGGCACCGAGGCACGCCATCACCTGCGCCTTCAAGGCGTCAGCCACCTTCTCCAGCGTCCTCCTACGCCTCAGCCCTCTCCCCCGCCCCAGCTGCGGAGAAATGGACCGTGGCAGAACTACGCCAGGCGCTCGTCAGCTCCGGCGTCAGCGTCCCACGACGATCAGCCAAGGCAGATCTCCTCGCCCTCTACACTTCCCTCCAAACAGGGGCGCCTCCAAGCTTCACTCCTCCATCCAAGGCCGCGGACAAAGCGAGCCAGGGCCGTAGTGTTCCATACTCACGGCCCGAATTAACCACCACTCCTTCGAAGACGGGCTTCCGGCCAGTAGGCCGCAGCAAAAAACCTTCGGCAAGCCTGGGCCGCGCCCCGGATACCGCCAGCCCTCTCGACATCCTTCCTTCCTCCACCACCGAGCGCCATCTCGGCGAAGTGCCAGCTCCAGTCTCCACAAGCCGCCACGTCAGTGTGAGCATGCCTCCGCTAGCGGCGCAGACCTACCAACAACCCTCGCCACACACCTCCCCGTACCCCCTCCCCTACCCATGGCCCGCAGCCCCACCATCCATCACTAGCGTGAGCATGCCTCCGCTAATGGCGCAGGCCCCGGCGCCCGCCATTCCCCCTCTCTTTCCTCCTTTTTCTTCCGCTATCGGAACTGCCACAAGCGCGAGCATGCCTCCGCTAATGGCGCAGGCCCCGGCGCCCGCCATTCCCCCTCTCTTTCCTCCTTTTTCTTCCGCTATCGGAACTGTCACAAGCGCGAGCATGCCTCCGCTAATGGCGCAGGCCCCGACGCCCGCCCTTTCCTCTCTTTTGTTTTTTTTTTTCCCCCTTTTTTCTTCTGCTCCCGAGCGATCACAACGCAGCCTCTCCGCTATGGCTATCCCTGCTGCCCGCCTTTTTTCTCTCAGCTTTCCCCCCTTTTCTTCCGCTCCCGGAGCCGTACCAAGCGTGAGCCTGCCTCCGCTACCGACGCAGGCCCCGATGCCCGTCTTTTCCCCTCTCTTTCCCTCTTTCTATTCCTTCCCCGGAACTGCCCCAAGCGTGAGCATGCCTCCGCAAGCAGTTCCGGCGGCTACCTTTCCACCTCCCCTCGCTCGCTCTTTCTCTCTTTCTTCCGCCACACCTCTACCCACCCCTCCGAACGCCCTCGCCTTGGAACCACCTCCTGTGGCCAGCAACATTAGGACACAGATCTTGGCAGGTGCGGACATAGATCTTTTTTCCCTTCTGTCACCAATTTCACCTTCACCCGCAGATCGCCAAATCGACTGCGGCGGATTTTTTGTCACGTTAAAAAACACAGCTCACAACCCATCACGTATTTTAACATTTGCTGAATTCACGATCGCTTTCACCCGTTACATTGAAGTCATCTGCACTGTTTTCCCTCACAGGAGACGCGAGCTCGTCGATTATCTCTCAATAATCGCCGAGCTCGCGTTATCATATGGCGGCTCTCATTTTTACACCTACCATAAATTATTTTCAGCTAAATGTGCCATCCGAGTAGCCCAGTGGAATCAATGCCCTTACTGGGGGGCTTTGGACACCGAACTCCACAACAGGGTATTTTTAGGCTGCCGCAATATATTCTGCGCGGTCTGCCGTTCCAGTACCCACTCCACCATTACATGCCCGTTCATCAACCCATCTATTCCCCCCTGCCCCGAGCCATCCCAGCCCAAATCCACCAGCTATGTCCCGCGTCTCCTAGACATCCCAACCACCCCTTTCCCACCCACTTCCAACTACCACCGCCACCCAGCTCCCTCTGACAGCCAGGTCTGCGCCGGCTTCAACACGGGCAGATGCTCAAGGCAACGCTGTCGTTTTTTGCACGTTTGCAATTTTTGTGGCGGTGCCCATGCCCGCTTGATATGCCCAGTGAAAAAAGCTGCAAATAAAAATGCTAAAAGATATTTATCGACTCCTGTAAATGTTTCTTGTTTATCTTCAGAATTACTTCATCACCCCGAACACCCTTTTACGGATTATCTACTATCGGGTCTCTCACATGGCTTTCACCCCGGTGTCGGAAAACTCCCCTCCCAAAGCCTCATCTGCCCCAATCTCCAGTCCGCTCTCGCCGAACCCGAAACAGTCGACCTCCTAATCAAAAGAGAAACAGACGCAAAATTTATGATCGGCCCCTTTTCCGTCCCCCCCTTTAAAGTTTTCCGCGTTAGCCCCATCGGTATAGCTACCAGGAAATTCTCAGGTAAAAAACGCCTCATAATCGATCTCTCATCCCCGCATAATTCCCCGTTCCCAAGCATTAACAGCCTCATTCCACTCGAAGAATTTTCTCTCCACTACCATGACGTTGACCAAGCCATTACCCTGATCAAAGACGCAGGTCGCGGCGCTTGGCTGGCCAAAGTCGACATCACCTCTGCCTTTAAAGTGATGCCCATCCACCCGGATTTTTGGCACTTATTCGGCATCCGCTGGCGTAATAAATTTTACTTTTCCGTCCGCCTCACTTTCGGCTGCAGAAGCAGCCCTAAAATTTTCGACATGTTGTCAGAAGCCATATGTTGGATCCTATCCAACAATTACGCAATACCTTACCTGATCCATCTTTTAGACGATTTCCTAATCATCTCGCCTCCCGACTCCATCCCAGCCATGCATCTTTTGACAGCCCAAAAGGTTTTTGCTGAGCTCGGGATTCCTCTCGCCCAAGAAAAAACCGCAGGCCCGAGCACCTCCATCGAATTTTTTGGGTATCAACTTAGATTCACAAAAATTCCAGGCTTCTCTGCCGAAGGAAAAAATCGATAGGACGATCTTGGTCGCTTCCACCCTCTTAGACAACCCGAGCTGTTCCAAACGCGAGCTGCTATCCATTCTCGGTCATCTAAATTTCGCCATGCGCATCATCCCGCAGGGACGCCCTTTTATCTCACACCTCCTTTTTCTCGCGTCCTCCGCCCATGCACTAGAGGATCGAATATCACTAACTGACGTGTGCTGCAATGAGCTCAGCTTATGGATATCCTTCCTTAAGCAATGGAACGGCCTATCTTTCTTTTACAACTTGATTTCTTCTCCTGTCGATATCCAATTATTTACTGACGCCACACCCTCCGTCGGTTTCGGAGGATTTTATGAAGGCCGCTGGTTCGCATCCACGTGGTCCCCCCAGCTGGTAGACTTACCACAGTAGCTAAAATCCTCAGCTCTCTTCGAGCTATATTCCTTAGTCGTCGCAGCAATTCTGTGGGTAAGGAGTGGTCCGCCACCAGCATCATTTTCCACTGTGACAACGAGGCTACTGTATACTGCATCAATAAAAGCCGTTCCCATTCACCCGCCATAATGCCTCTGTTAAGACGCCTGATTTGGATCTCGGCTTGCGACCAATTCATTCTAACTGCAAAACATATTCCTGGTTCAAAAAAACAAATAGCTGACTCTCTCTCTCGCTTTTCCTTCCAGAAATTCAGAACGCTGGCACCAGAGGCGGATCCAGTCCAAACCCCAGTACCTCCCTATTCAGAGCTGTTCCCTTAAATCATCCTCTGAGACCACTACTCGAAGCTTCTCTCAACTCTATCCTACAAGCCGTCGCCACCAGGACCCTCCAATCTTACCTAACAGCATGGAAATGCTTTTAAGCATTTCACTCCACTTACAACCTGCCATTTCCCGACTTTTCCTTGCTCGCTATCACCTCATTCATCTCTCACCTTAACATCAACAAAAACCTCCAAATCAGCTCCATTAAGGGGTATCTTAATGTTTTCTTAATAGTATTTGCGGAGCGTTTCTTTATTTGCTTGTGTTGTGAGTATTTGCAGTGCGTTTCTGTATTTGCAGTGCGTTTCTGTATTTGCAGCGTGTTTCTTTATTTGCTTGTGTTGTGAGTATTTGCGGTGCATTTCTTTATTTGCTTGTGTTGTGAGTATTTGCGGTGCGTTTCTTTATTTGCTTGTGTTGTGAGTATTTGCGGCGCGTTTCTTTATTTGCTTGTGTTGTGAGTATTTGCAGAGCGTTCTTTGTTTGTTTGTGTTGTGAGTATTTGCGGCGCGTTTGTTTTTTTGGTTGTGTTGTGAGTATTTGCGGCGCATTTCTTTATTTGCTTGTGTTGTGAGTATTTGCAGCGCGTTTCTTTATTTGGTTTTGTTGTGAGTATTTGCAGCGTGTTTCTTTATTTGCTTGTGTTGTGAGTATTTGCGGCGCGTTTCTTTTTTTGGTTGTGTTGTGAGTATTTGCGGTGCGTTTCTTTATTTGCTTGTGTTGTTAGTATTTGCGGTGCGTTTCTTTATTTGCTTGTGTTGTGAGTATTTGCAGAGCGTTTCTTTATTTGCTTGTGTTGTGAGTATTTGCGGCGCGTTTCTTTATTTGCTTGTGTTGTTAGTATTTGCGGCGCGTTTCTTTATTTGCTTGTGTTGTGAGTATTTGCGGTGCGTTTCTTTATTTGCTTGTGTTGTTAGTATTTGCGGTGCGTTTCTTTATTTGCTTGTGTTGTTAGTATTTGCGGTGCGTTTCTTTATTTGCTTGTGTTGTTAGTATTTGCGGTGCGTTTCTTTATTTGCTTGTGTTGTTAGTATTTGCGGTGCGTTTCTTTATTTGCTTGTGTTGTGAGTATTTGCGGCGCATTTCTTTATTTGCTTGTGTTGTGAGCATTTGCAGCGCGTTTCTTTGTTTGTGTTGTGCGAGTTGCGGCGGGCGGTGCGTTTCTTTATGCTTTATTTGCTTGTGTTGTTAGTATTTGCGGCGCGTTTCTTTATTTGCTTGTGTTGTGAGTATTTGCGGCGCGTTTGTTTTTTTGGTTGTGTTGTGAGTATTTGCGGTGCGTTTCTTTATTTGCTTGTGTTGTGAGTATTTGCAGCGCGTTTCTGTATTTGATTGGGTTGTGAGTATTTGCAGCGCGTTTCTATATTTGTTTGTTTTGTGAGTATTTGCAGCGCGTTTCTTTATTTGTTTGTGTTGTGAGCATTTGCGGCGTGTTTTTGTATTTGATTGTGTTGCTAGTATTTGCAGCACATGTGCTGTCAAACTGATGAATATGTTTTCTTAATTTGCTGGTGCTTTTTATATTTGCATGTGTTTTCTTAAGTTGCAGCATGTTTAAGCTCACTCGGCCACCGTATGTTTGTTTGTTCTGCAGATGTTACAGTGGAGTGGAAATTGTAGTTAAATATACTTGCCGCATGAAAGAAAACTGTAATTATTCATTCATTCATTCATTCATTCATCATTTCAGTACAAACTGATTCTACAAGTTCTCTTGCATTTTCTATCCCAGTAGAAAAAGTTATTTACTTTCTTTATTCACATTTATTTAATCTTTTTAAAAGTTTTTTTAAGCTTATATTCTGTCACATGCCTAAGAGGCCATAGATGTTAGAAAGTGATATTTGCAATAGGACATATTCATAGAAATCAAACACTGAATACACTAAATTTATGATATTTCAGATTAGATCAATAAACAATTACACAATTACACAAATTCTGCTTATTGGAACTGCCAAAGTGATTTAGGTGATTTACTGTCTGGAATACTAAATTCTGACCAGCCAATTGTGGTCAATATTTTTGTATAACGCAAAATATTTCACCAATATAAGGCAACCAGTGTCTTTTGCGCCAGTTTCATGTACCTTGTAACGTTCTGTTCTCTCCCTTCTCACATAAACAATTTCAGATTAAATCATTATTTTATGTCCATTTATTTACAAATCTGGTAAACTGGTCACGTAATGAGCAGAATAATGTACATCCAGCTGGTCATTATTATAAAATAAACCCCTGGGCCTTCAGCATTATATGAGACTGATCACTCTGTCAGGTTTATTTGGAGCTAATGACTTGTACTTTATGACCTATCCCTTTATTTTTCAAAAGTCATTTAAACTTGAAATACACATACTGTAAATCTTGTTCACAAGAAGTTAACAAATAAGGTAGATTATGATCTTTAATGCAGGATAAAACCATTATAATTGACACAGTAATAGAATACAGTATATTGGATGCCCAGGAGTATGGGGCTCTAGATTTCAATGGGAAAATTAAGACTAATACACTTAATGTCTCAGACTGATGGAGCACCACGCAAAAACAGACACGCTGTGTCAGACATTATCAGATATTCAGCCAACCTAATGTTTTAGATGTGTGCTTTCTGCATACCTATAACTGCTTATCAGGAACAACTGGGAGATATGTTATATAGACCATTTTGAGGGATGTAAACAATAACAATCTAACACAACGATCCTAATGCGTTTCCAGTTTTACACTTTTAATTTCCATAACTTCTGATAATTCTCTGAGCTCCCAGTGAGACCTGCCCAGGCGACACTCACTTAAAATGACATGAACTATATGAAAATCATGCTCACATTTTAAGTCATATTTATGCAGATTTTTCATGATTAGATTTTCTCTCTGACAAAAGATGATTTAGACAGTGTTGTCATTGTGTAAACTTCCTGCGAATTCTGGGTGAAGTCGAGCATAACGTTTTGGCAAGACATGATCCTTGTATAAGCTAAACCAATTAGACGTGTTTTAATGATGTGCCGATCTGAATGCAAGTAAAAAGGGCCATTTAATCTACACAACCAATCACTATGTGTACAATGACAATGGCAAATGATCAAAATGTATCTCAGGCATTTTCTTGTAGCTGCACAGAGTTTGAGATTATCTCGTTCATAACAGCAGCTTTAAAGAGAAGCAACTGTTAAATCATACTGAGGTTGCTGTGATCAAGCTGGGTGCTTGTCACCTTGGCACAGTAGATGACCCACCCTCATGCAAAATCATCTGGCTGTTTATACCCCTGTTCATTCTCATTTACATTTTCATAACTCCAGGTGTCCAGGAAAGGATTATAGGAAAGATGCTGATATCTCATTGCTGTCTGACGGAGATGAAACAGCTCAGCCTCTTTTTAATTATGTAACATTTTGCACATCAAAATCTATAGTTCATATCCTTTCTCCTCTGTTTTATTATCATTATAATGACATATGCTGCCTTGATCATTGGTTTTGTAACAGTCTTAAAAACACTGTCTCCATCTTAGCCTGTGTATAAAGAGGGCTACAATACATAATAATAAAAAAAGATCCCTCTAATTTTTTTTTTTTTTTTTTTTTTTTTTTTTGCTTTTGTGTTTATTGTGTTGTTTATTACATTCTATTGTTTAATGTTAGAAGTGTGAGAAGTTAATTGATTTGGGTGGAGTTAGTATTGGCTCCTGTCAAACGGTCAACTTGGATCACGTGTGCCTTAATAACCAATCACATTACAGCCTGGACGTCATTGAATCTCAGTCAGAGTTGTGCGACACTCAAGCTGTGTCTCATTTAGAAGGCTGCACACTCCGGAGGTCGAATCCTCTGGAGGTAGCATCCTCTGAAGGATGCGTATACGGAGTATCCTCAACCTAGATTTAAACGAGACAGCCTTTGTAGGACAGGTGGAAAAGGAAACAGGAAGTATCCCGTTGCTATGCCAACCCATTTATTGCGCTCTCACGCTAGTTAAATGTACAATACCAGAGGGTTAAACAAATGAATAATTTCTCGCCTTGCTAGCAAAGTACTATTCTCAACATTTAAAAATCACTAAACACTTGTAATCCTGTTTACCACATCTACCAAATGAGGTAATACAACTTAAAATTTAAACCACATCTTCGCTTGTGTGTAAAGTTACATCTGCCGAACAATCCACCCGCCAATTTTTTTTTCAAATTAACAATGGTTGTTTACGGCGACACAAAGAATTGTGGGTTATCTGTAGCAGTGAAGGATACACCTCATGCATTCTCCGAATTCCTGTGAAAGAAGGTCACATTCGAAGGTCGCATTCGGAGTGTCCTACTTGCTTTTCTGAAATGAGACAGCCTCGATGATGTATGCAGCCTTCGAATGTGACCTCCGGAGGGCGCAGCCTTCGAAATGAGACACAGCTTCAATCACCTTTTACGGATACCATAGGAATGAATGAGAAGTGCCGTAAGCTGTATCCCACCTGTCGCAAAAAGTCAGTGACTTATCTTATAAAACGGCATTTTTTTTTGGTGTAAACTCTAAAATAGTTCAATCTAAAAGTATTGTTTAGTGTAAAACATGTTGAAGATTAGCCGATAGGCTCTCGATTCATTAAATGATAAGCTGTTTCCTCTAAAAAGCTGTTTATTCAGCGTAGTGAAGCCTCTCCTCCGTTGACATACATTCAAACAAGATGGCCTCTGGTCTCCTTTCCCATGTACTGTCAAAGTGGAAGCATTAGCATTTTTTTGGCTAAAGTTTTCAGGCTTGCCTTCTAGTGGCTTTGGTTAATTCAGTTACTGTTGAGCACAGTGCAGAGCCAAATTGGCTTTGAGTGTTAAGTTATATACAGATATGATGGTGGCCATGTTCAGAACGTGTGAAATAGAATTTAACACAGAAAAGAATGTATTCATCCTTTATTCTGTGAAATGGATTTCACTTTATTCTCACAGTTATTGTACCTTGAACAGTGTTACTTATATTAACGAGAGGGCAATATGTGCCAACCCTAATCAGTGTATATGTTGTGACATTATTATGTAAATGTGATATTAAATATTGAGTCTATAGAGACTGATGAATACGGAAGAACACAGAGATAATTGAATCTTAAAAATGATACTTTATTTTGTTGAATTTACATTTTTTTTTACAAGTCATGTATTGTGATGAAAGTACAGTATGCTGTTTTGGAGCTGGATTGAAAATGTCAGTGTTGTTTATACTTTGAAAAGAGATTATTTCCTTGAACTTGAAACGCAGAATCAACTTAACACAGCCAAGCTCACACCTACAAAACCCTTAATGTCTTTCTCTCTGTTCCTACAGTTCCTTTATACTTTACCGTACCCACTTGGGCTTCTCTGGTCTCAGGTGTAGCATGTACATACAGTAGGCACAGTAAACACGCAGTGAGACAGATCTGCTGCAGTGGAATCAGGCAATCAAGGCTATTAAATCCACATATTTTGGATATAAACACAAAAGCATATTTTTATCATTGTTATTAAATGAATAACAAAAGCAGTCAAGCATTTTTTTAAAGTTGCGGAGCTCTAGCTATGTTCAAAGATTGACTACTCAAAGATTGTATCTTACCAAAATCTATCATATTCATGTGTCTTTTAGCTTTCTATTTACATAAAGTCAATAACAAAGCATTGGTCCAGACTGAAAAACATTGTTTTACATTCCTAAGTCATTATACAGAAAGTCCACTTTTGTATATACTTCCTTATCAAATCCCAGGTATCTGTGAATAACGAAAAACAAAACCAATTAGCAATTGCAAATACACTGCACTTCAAGTCAGGAAAACTTCATGACAGGGTAGGAAACAAGACAAGAAACAGTGTTTCCTCTAGGATTTTTTCCAGCTGTGGTGGCAGGACCACACCCCCTTCCCCCTGGTGGTTAAACCAACCCACCCAAGAATCATGTGCACTCAAACTAAGAATTCAATTTATTTTAACTAAACAAGACAAGTAACCTAAGTAGTAAATACGAACAAATAAATTAATGACAATCAATAGCGCAAACAAAAACAAAAACAATAACAAGATACAAAATAAATTAACAGTACTTTTAAGTTGTCCAGGTTGGTCTAACAGTAATATTTAGGTACAGAATTACTACAGAAACTGAACTCAACTCAAAATAAATAAATAATAATAATCATAATATACTGAATCAACTGTAAATAACACTGGATAGTCTTCAGGCGCAGGTTTAGCCTATTTAGGCTGCTGTCTTTTTAAGACCTTGTGCACTGATCTAATATACGTGTTAGATACTTGTGTTTGCTTCTCAATGCTTATACGACTTGTTTTAAAATCGAAACTGAATGTGTTTACGTAGGATACTTTCCAAGACGGGCATTTTTACATAATTTTGTATTTATTTGGCCATTTACGCACACAATAAGGAGCAAAACATAACTCTGCAGTCATAACTGTAGTCGTGCGCTGTTTCAGAGCAGCTTTATTTGTGCGCGCTTTGGGTGTGGGCGCACAGAAGACAGTCTATAAGAGAGTGCTTTTAAGTCTTGGCAAGATCGAGTGCCTCGATTGTGCAAGTGACAATTCCTGTGTGAACTGTGCAGCTCGCTTATTGGTCAGACGCGATGTGGTGATGAAGCCATTTGCACATTTAGAGAGGGAAAGAGAGCGCGCGGTGATTCACTCACGCTGTTTGTGAAATTACGTCTCACAAGGTTTTCAAATTACTTTTTAATTTATTTAATGAAGAAATATGAATTGTACTTCACCTTCAGCATTATAATTATTTTACCCACGTGACGGTGCCGCTGCATGTCATGCCAAACCTCTCACAGCAGGCACATCGTCAGCGTGAAACCTCTTCCTTAAATGATTAGAGGTGTATTAGAATTCTCAGTTGAATCTTTGAGGCACTTTGGTGCCAACCTGATTCATTTGGTGCATGTGGGCACACTTGGTCTTTATATATTTTCATTTAATTTGTTATGCATGCAATCACTCACAAACTAACAGCTCATAATATCACTGGCTAATTCATAAGAAGTGGCATTTGCTGTAGAGATGGAGGTCAGCGTTGTTAAATACACAAATGGCAAGTCTTGTTGACCTTTAATATGCTCCACTGCTTCAATTAAATGTATCCTATAGTTCATGGGAATCTATTTAGTATTTTTCAGGTATATAATCAACAGACTTGAGTCAAGCCTTTATGATATACACAATATTTGTTTTCCTTTATCTACACGCCTAAAATTGACTTTTAAAAGGCTTAGGATAAAGCTTAGGTTTAGCTGTAAAACTTATTGAACCTAATCAGAGAAATATTCTGGGAAATTCTAGTATCTGGCTCATCAAAATTCAGGATTCAAGATATTGGTAACTTAAGCACATTAAAGTAAATAATATTTATATATATATAAGTTAATAAATTGCAGTAATGAATAAAATATAGAGACAAAGAATTCCAATAGACATAATTTAAGCATTAATTCCAACCATCTACCTTTTCAGTGCATCAAATGTTCTAGGAACAGACAGGACAGAAGTAAATTATGCTTGACTAAATTGTGAGTTATATAAACAATTACACTGGCCTGACAAATCAGCCAACCATGTGCTTAGGACAAACATGTGCCGAAACCCTAAGAAAACCACAACAAATTAGTTATACTTCCAAGCTCTGTTCATTGCCAAGTAGATACGTTTGTACATCAACACAGTCCTGGTAGTTGCACTGGAAAGGACAGTGAGGTCTGTTCCTCATG
Organism: Sinocyclocheilus anophthalmus; assembly: GCA_018155175.1. Lineage (NCBI taxonomy): Eukaryota > Metazoa > Chordata > Actinopteri > Cypriniformes > Cyprinidae > Sinocyclocheilus > Sinocyclocheilus anophthalmus. The sequence continues at coordinate 16,433 of JADLZN010005580.1, read as the reverse complement.
TTAAGTATGTTTGCTGAACAAGAATGTGAGAGACTGCAGGAAATGAGAGGACCAGTCTTTTTGTATGCTTGTGTGCAGGATGCACTCAGGGGCCCTGTTTACTGAATAAACTATTATTCGGGTTAGTCCAATTTGTTCTCCGCCATTGTAACAGCCTGACCTAGAAGTTCATAAGACCCTTATAGGCAGCGCTTGAAGTGGGCCGGTACGGACCAGTACGCAGTACCGGCACTTCTGTATTTTAGTCTTTAGCATACCGGCACTTCTGACATGTTGCCGGTACTCGGAGTCAAAGCATCAGTGTCTGAGTAATTAGAAATTACACTACTGTATATAAATCACGCTACATAGGAAGGGCCACCTCTCATCTCGACAAATCACATGAATGAATGAAAGCGGAGTCGGTCTACCTCGGGGGTTTTCAATGTGTTTGGGTGCGAGAGCATGTCAGGGGAAGGCGCGCAGAGTATAGAATAATAATTACGTTATTATTTATTAATTAATTAATATTAATTAATTATGATTACTAATATTTGATCAGTACAGTAAACGAAACAATACCTTACATGAAAGAAGCAGGTTTTTGTGATCACTTCATTTAAAACCAGTAAACTACTGGAAAGTTCAAGGATACAGTAAGCAAATTCAAACAGTAAGTTCAAAACTGGGCTAATGCAGAGAATAGTGACTTACATCCGGATGTCAGTAAATTATTCTTTTAAGCGTGTTTTTGGCTTGTATGCTGACTGAAGGTGTTTTAGATTATGTGGAGGTCTAGTTTAGTGGTTTAGTGATTCTGAATGGATCCATATAGTAGTACAGTCAGGTCAAGGCAGGAGCTTCAGTGGTCTTTGGCATCTCCCTGTGGTCCTGTTTGGTATCGCAAAAAAACAAGCTTGATTTTTGCTTATGTTTTGATTTTTTTTAATTTTATTAATTATTGATTGATTGACTGATTGTGGCACTAAACATTGTGAATTATGCAAATTTAAAAGTACTCATTTATTTAACATTAAAATAAATACTACAATGTGTTTTAGTATTTCCACTGCTTATAGGGTAAAAGAAAAATGTGAAATTAACCATAGAAAAATGTTTGAAAACATTGAATGACACAAAAAATTATGACCATCAGGACTAAGCCGGATGCACACTGTGCGATTTATAATAGTCCTTTATGATTGTTGCTTGTCATACTGTACAAACATGATCCTCATGTCACACTGTAGGATCTGAGCTGTCATTAATGTCAGACATTACGACAGTCAAAACATGTTAAAAACGGACCTGCGCAAGAAACATCAACCCATGACACGTTCGGTGAAGGTGAGCTGCATTACACACAGGAATGAAATTATGGTTAATGGTCCAGAGCGAGCAGAGCAGAGCGAGTGTTTTCAGTTCATTCCTATGAAAGTTGAGCGAAGCTCAATTTCTATATAAATTAATTAAAAGCGCTCGCTCTGCTCAGCTCAGCTCCAGTGGACACCCACCATGACAACGAAAATTCTAACGTTAAATGTTGATCATGGCTTGTCTTGAAAAACAAAGACAATTAGATGTTCATCGTTTGGAGAAGTCACACTGCAGGACCGTGCTCCAAAACTTCTCTGACACTGCCAGAATTTTGTTGGAGGTTAAATTTGATGGCAACAGTCATTTCAACTGTCGGTGAACATGTCAAACTAACGACCAAAGACTTCAGATTTTAGCCTAGGGTCAGAGGAACGTTTTAGGATTTCCAAAATATAGCATTTGACTTTTGCACTTGACTGTCAGCAATATATGCTGCTTCTTCACAGGATAGTGAACTTTGTAGAAATGTCAAAAAAATGCCAGGAACTGGTCCTGGCTTAAATGGGAAAGCATTACTGGAGATTTTCAAAGATTTCTCTGGGTGCTTATTCACTCCTGAAGATGATTTTTAGCATTCTTTGTCCAGGGCTCTGTCCTGTCATGCACCTTTTATTTAGTTAATTATTTAGTAAAAGCAAGCAAATGTGCAACTGAACCTGACATCTATGAATCACCATGCATATTTGTTGCATGGAAAAGGGCAGCTTAAAGAGCAGGTCATATGGGTTTTCAAAAAATAAAATCTATTTTGCCTTTTTAACGTAGCTATCTTTCAATGTAAGCAGTCTGCAAAGTTGTTAATCAAAAAAAAGTGCATGATAAATAAAGATATCCCCTGTCCAAAAACCCCAATGTGGTCCTTGGCCCTTGAGAGTGGCATATCGCGACAGGAATCAAGTGCACAAGTCCCCGGTCTAAAACGCCAAATCACATGCCGTTAAAGAGGTCATATGATACAATGTCAAGGTTTTTCCTTTCCTTCTGTGGAGTGTACCAGTTGTTCGTGCATATATAATATCCCTAAAGGTCAAAGACTAAAGTCCGAAATCCAAAGAGTTTTCTTATAAAAGTTTAAGACTCGCCTCCTAAACGCCTCGTTTAACACCCCCCACATGTCTAACGTCCTGGGGTGGGAAGATTTTGCTAACAACACCTGTCCAAATGTTCACGCAAAGACAAGGGCTTAACTTTGATTCTCGCTGTATACTCTTCCGCACTGCCGCATGTCGTGTAACGCTGGGTGAAAGCGAACTACTTGTTTGTCTTCCAACATAGGACACAACTAGACATCAGTGTTTAAGTCTTGTATTTACAACACTGTTCCAGAACCGTTCAACCCAAATATCAGATGTGTGCAGTGCAACGTTTCCTGAACCTGAGAAAAGCCTACTGCCTTTTTCAAAAAAGTCTTATAATCATTAATTATTTCCCCATTGGATGCAGACAATGCCTCTTGTAATGGGATTTATTGGTGTTGTCTCATCGCGCCGGGACACAGGGCATCACAGTATGGTAAGGGCATAACATTTCACACGCTTGAGGTATTTGGCCAATTACAATGCACTTATAGCTGGCCAATCAGAGCACACCTCGCTTTTTTTCAGACCGATGAGCTTTGTAAAATTTTACGCTTTTCAGAAAGGCGGGGCATATAGGAGTAACAATAATGTACAGTATGTGGGAAATTATTTGTTTTTTGAACCTTAAACCGCACATTTCTTTACACCAAATATACAAAATAATGTTCTTTTTAGCAACGTCATATGACCCCTTTAACGCACACTAAATCTGTAGCGGTATTCAAGGCTTAGTGTATTCCATCATGCATCATATTGTGGAAATAAATTTTGCCGAGATCTCGCGAGAGGTCCACTGAAACCTTTCACAAATGTTTGTAGCTATAATATAGTTAGATATTAGCTATAATTGGGAAAGTAAAACAAAGAGTTGGGCACGTTTTATTGGTGCAAATGAGTCGTGGTGATAACTATTTTGACACATTTTCAACCTCATTTTATTACTTACTGAGAGCACCACCAAATTAAATTGTGGTCAACACGGTTATAGGGACTATACTGAACAGATCCTTTAGAATTGATTTTAAAACACAAAGATGAAATTAAAAATAAAGCTCTGTAAATACTTGCATTTTTACAACACTATAAGTGTGTCCCATCAGGTAATGAAAAGTTCTACACACACACTTGTGGTCTTCATGCTCACTTGAACACTTGGACCAAATACAGGAAATACGTCATATAAGTAGTCAAGTGGTCAAGTGCAAAGAATGCAAGTGTGGGTATTTTGAAAAGGGGATTGTCTCTCAAAAGAAAGAGTCGACTCTGAACCGCCTTAATGAGTCATCATATTTTCAAATCTTCTGCCTGTTACCTATATACGTCACAAGGTATTACATTTAAATAATTCCTGCCTGCCCACTAAATACGAACACTCTGACCTGCCCACAAACACTTCTGCCAGTTAGTGTGTTTACATCATGCCGAGAAGACGTTTTCAGCCTCACTGGGCATTCTAACACAGTTCCCACACGTGCACCTCAAATAAGTAAATAATAATAATGAATGCAATGAAACTGCTGTCATATGACGTAAAGTACCACACACAAAGTTTAAACTTACAACTGAGAAAAGTCCTGATCAAGTCGAGCTTGCGATGGAGTTTCCGGTTGAGCGACTGCATCGGTATCATCCTCGGGCTCGAATTGATAATATTGAAGGTAATATCGATGCTATTTTTTTAACCTTATAGCATCTTTGTTTACAAGTAACCTTCCTGAGTAAAAAAATCATTATGGTAATGGAAGTTTCGTTTCCGACACGCATTGTATACGGAAAGACCAATCACAACAGACTTGGCCAGCTGACCAATTAGAGCAGAGCAGGCTTATGGAAGGGAGGGGTTTACAGGCCTTAAGCCCAGAACTGCTTCTAACGAATTGTTTCGAAATCATTGAAAAATTATTCTAATATTAAATGTATATTCTAAGAAAATTACAATGTTTTCTGTCCTTGGATGCATTTAAACCTGTTTTTGGGGATTCCAATTCAATGTGTTAATGTGAGAAGGTGAGGTAACCTATTGGAAAAAAGGCTTATCCATTACAAAGGTCCAGAAGCTGTGAATACATTCATAGTGGTGGACTGTCAAGCAGGGGGCATGAAGCACAGCATGCAGAATTATAATTTCTGCCATTAAGGCCATTATTTGCACTAATTTCTGAGATAGAAAGGTCCAGTATATGGCTGATCTGAAATAGTGTATATCTTAAAAAGTAAACACATTTGACCAAGCTCAACTTGTTCAACTGGGATCAACACAGATGCCCTCAGATACAGTGCATTAAAATACATAAAAAAAGGTTCAAACATTCACTGATGCTCCAGATGGAAACATGATGCATTAAGAGCCTTCAATTTTTGAATTTGAAGATCAAGGTAAATTGTACTTAATTTGTCTTCCGGGAAACATGCAAGTATCTTCTGTTGCTTCCGAAAGGCAGTACTAAATGTAAAAAAATTATATTTCAACAAAATAAGAAAAATTTCTTAAAAAACATATACATAGGGTGGGGGCCCCCTTAATAAAAAAGAACCAAAACTGGTTGAATGTGTTTATTTAACGGCTATTTTTTTTTCTTGTGGACTAAATGTAAACATTTGTAATGTAAAATATCATACTCAGAACAGTACTAAATAAAACATAACATGCATTTTCTCTTTCTCTCTTATTTTGTTAAAATTATTCACATTTTCACAGATTCTGCACGGGGTTCCCAAACTTTCGCATGCCACTGTATATGATATCATGAGCAAAAACAGCTATCTACAGAAGGATATTGAAATAGCCCCCCACAGGATGTGAGATTTGAATTTGCATCTCCTATCTGAGCTCAGTACACTCAGAGCATGCATTTAACCACTAGGCCACAGGTCTGGATTGATGCAACAATACTAAAAATGTGCTTTGTGAAAGCAGAGACAACATAATGCTCAAATTTCATTCAACATTAAATCCATGTTTTTAAACACGTAAAAAATATGATTATGTGTTAGTAATAACACTCATCTACAGCTACTAATATTTTTAGCTAGAATGGTTGCCCTTGACCTCCACTGGATAATGCGACTCATTCCATGATTTTTTTCAGTGCAATACAAAATACCATTCATACAATACAACAAAATGCAATAGAAAAAAAAAGATGCAAATAATTTTTATTGTTTGCAATTAAAGCAATTAACCGTGTTTGTAAAAACAATATAAACAGCACATGAAACAGAAGTTTAACTCATCTAAGACCAAATGCACATGCAAGTGTCATTTCAGGTTGACTGCCAATTAGCAGTATTTCAGCTGTAAAAGAGCTATGATAATTAGCATGCTGACTACATGCTTTAAAATAAATAAATAATAAATAAACTAAGCCACTTATGGCAAGAAAAGAGGCCAATAGTCGTGGCAGGTGCTCGTTTTGAATACATTTGCACATAACAGATGCTTTTTGCTGAGGCAGTGGTCTTTCTGGAAAAGCTGAAAGAACACACTGCTGACCAGCCACCCTGTTTTGCTTCAGCACAGCATCTTTCATGTTCTCTTCTCAGATTTCTCTTAATCCTTTGTGTGTGTGAACCTGAATTTGTGTGCAATTTAAATCTTTTAGTAAACATTTTCTTTATAAAATATATTTTATTCATAATATCTGGAAGAAATTGATATATTTAGCTGCTCCAAATCCAGCATCCCCAGCAGCCCTTGAGCTTGGAAGAGCCAGGACATTTTTTTAAATATAACTCCGATTGTATTCGTCTGAAAGAAAAAAAAAGTAATATACACCTAGGATGGCTCTGGGGTAAAACACAGCCTAATTTTCATTTTTTGGGTGAACTTTCCCTTTAAGAACAGTAATGCTCAACTAGCACTTAAATAGCTTATCATACACACCCACAAACATACAACATAAATGGATATATGTAGCTCATGACAAAAGACTGGCACTAGCAGAATTCAAAGCACCATTTGGGGGTTCTCACAATGTAGATATCTGTGATTCAAACCTTTGCCTTTATGATGGAGTTACTGGAAGAACCCTTAAAGGTGAACATAGGACTCTCCATAGACTCCCTCCATCTGAGCCGCTGAGGACACTGTGGTTAAATTTAATTTTCGAAGGAAATGTCCCGGAAAAAAATGCTTAAGTCCTATATGTTTGTGCCAATCATTTTATGCCAGACTGCCTCACAAACGAGGGTCAAGACAGTGCTGGAGTTATGCAAAAGTTGCTTCTGAAAGAGGGATCAATTAGCTATTGATCTGTCTGTTTTCACTGATGCTGCCTTCATGTGCTAGAATGATCATAAATAGGAATGTGGTATTTAAATATATGAAAGCAATGTGAAGTCGACCGCTTGAATTTGTCGAGCTTATAATCACATTCGGGACTTATAAAGTTTGTGTTAGCATGCGAAAGCACCATGAGACCAGCTATGTCGTTATTTTTATCGCGCCGTGCTCCCCGTCGGTGTAATTCATAAACGCGCATTTACTATGCACAGTAAAATCAGATGAGTGACTTTTAAACACATTTTCTGTAAAGATAACAGGCTTGTACTAATAGTGGAATGTTTATTTGCAAAGGCCAGCATTGTAGTGTTGGGTTGCTCTTGAACGATTCGTTCATTTTGAACGAATCTTTAATGTGACTCGGGAAGAACGAGTCGTCTCAGGGAGTGATTCGTTCAGTCGCGCATGAGCAACATCATATAGGTTCTGTACTGGAACTAGTCAAGTAGCTCACCTGTTCGAGTCTTCGGGTTTTGAGTCGTTCGTTCATCACGTGACAGCCCTATAAGTTTAACCTATGCAGTCTGAGCTGGAAAGATAATTGATTAGTTCATCTCTCGAGTCTTCGGGTTTGAGTCGTTCGTTCATCACGTGACAGCCCCATAAGCTTACCATATGCAGTCTGAGCCGGAAAGAGAATTGATTAGTTCATCTCTCGAGTCTTCGGGTTTGAGTCATTCATTCATCACGTGACAGCCCCATAAGCCCAAACCCGAAGACTTGTCAGATAAGAGGTGAGGTGAGTTAATCATAGACTGAAGACCCAGGTAATCAATGAATTAATCTTTTCTGTTTTTTATAGCATTATAGTTTTGTATTGTTTGTAACTTGTGATCAACGTTTGCGTAAGTAGTAGACGTATTAGGGAAGTAACACGTAACATTTTAATTATATTTAGCTAAAATGAACGAAATGACTCGAAAAAAGATTCGTTCATTTTGCTGAACGAGACTCAAAGGTCCGAGTCGGTAAAATGATCCGAACTTCCCATCACTACTGGTATGCCAGAGCATGAGATCTTGAAGCTCTGTCCTCTCCTGAAAAGGGAGGGGGGAGCACCAGCTCATTTGCATTTAAAGGGACAAACACAAAAACTGCACGTTTTGGCTCATACCCTAAAAGTGGCAATTTCAACAAGCTATAAAAAATTATCTGTGGGGTATTTTGAGCTTAAACTTCACATACACACTCTGGGGACATCAGAGACTTAATTTACATCTTGTAAAAAGGGGCATAATAGGGGCATAATCACCTTTATGTCTTAAACTCCTCAGAGAAAGAGTGCCTAGATGTTCTCAACAGGTTTCTGAAGAACCCCAGTGGTGCCTTAAAGGGGTCATAGGATGTCCATTTTCCACAAGTTGATATGATTCTTTAAGGTCTTAATGAAAAGTCTGTAACATAGTTTGGTTAAAATTTTTCAATGGTAGTGTAAAAAAACACCTTTTTTACCCTGTCAAAAACAGCTCTTTTCAGATCAAGCCGTTTTTGTAACATTTTCCTTTAAATGTTAATGAGCTATGCTGACCACGCCCCTCTCTTCCGAGCCGCTCTCAGAGAGACTGTTTACTTTAGCTGCATTCATCATGAAACTTGCTAATCAGCACATTATTAGGAAAGGCGAGTTGCAAAGATTTGTTAAAAAAACCTTACACTCACTTCTTCTGTAGCTGAAGCTGGAGTCACGCAAACATAGACGCATTTATGTAGATCGGGGGCGCATTCCCTTCAAAAACAAACATAATCCACTGCGTCTTCAGTGGCTCAGATGTCGGGAGTAAATGACGACTGCTATGTTCATTATTACATCCAACAACAGTACACCTCAATCGCTTAGGAGTCATTCTTGATTATTAAATTTCTAATCACAGTTTCATTTTACACACTGTTAAACTGTTATTCTAACCTCTTTGAGATGCATGACCATACACACCACTGCATCAGAAAAGATTAGTTGGTCAGACTTTTACTCTAAACTATGCTTATCTCTCCAATTTCACCACAAAATGATCCCGTTTTTAATTCTACAATGGGTTGTTGAACAGTTGAAAGTCAAATGGCTTTGTGTGCCATTGAGAAGGTGATTAGCTACACCTGATTGAGTTTACAAGTCATTTTTAGTAGGCAAGTGATCTTTTTTTACAAATCAGTGATTATGTTATTTTTTTCTGACATGTTAGTGTTATATCTTGCACTTGGATGTTATAAGTTGCATTGAGTAAATATAACTGGATAAAACAAAAACTGTGTCCGTCTTCATTTCAGGCTGCAAAGCAACAAAATGTGATTCTTTTAAAGGGTTAGTAATTATTTTCTATACCCGCTGTACTTTGGTAATGTACTGCTACACATATGCCTATAAAAGACACCCTTTTGGCCACAGAAAAAAATGGCACTAAAAATCACCCCATAGTAACAAGTGGACATGGTAACATGGCTAAACCATTTAGTTATTTATTTTGAAGAATACACAAAATAAAGAATAAAGTCTATGACTATAGGTTAAATGAGAATAAGAATTGTTAGCAGTTTTCTCAAGAGTTTGTTTTAAGCACCTAAATCAACTAAATCTAAAATCATAAGAATAATGTTCAGACAGTTTTTAATATTAACAGTAATATTATATGTACAGAAATAATCTCCAGGGAGAGCTACCACAGAACTGATGTGTCTGTCTCTCTCCCTGCCTTGAAAACAATTTCCAGTTGATTTCACTGAACTGACAGAGAGTGCTCACGCTAAACTTTCATTTAGTCTCATCTTTCAGACTCTTACTAGTCACCACTATCCACATCAGTTCCTTTCAGACTGTGAATGATCTTGCACTGTTTTGTGTTTTGGTCCCATTATTTATATATCTATTGCACATTCTATACCTCCATTCACTGAGAACTATTTATTATTTAAAATATTATTTTACAGTTTATTAATTTTCCCTTAAAATGAATAGTTTACTCAAAAATTTATACTTAAAACTTCTATGTCTCCCAGCTGGCCTGGGAACGCCTTGGTGTTGCCCCAGAGGAGCTGGAGGAGGTGTGCAGGGAGAGGGAAGTCTGGGGGGCTCTGCTCAAACTACTGCCCCCGCGACCCCGGCCTCGGATAAGCAGAAGAAGATGAGATGAATACTCTCCTTCATGTAGACCAAACCTATCTGATTATTATTATTATTGTTATATATTTTTTTCTTTCTCTGGAACGCAAAAGCAGATGTTAGACAGAATGATAATCTCAGTTACCATTCACTTTCATCGTATGAAAAAAAGATCCAGTGAAAGTGAATGGAGACTGAAGCTACCTGTCCCTATCATTCTACTAAACATTTTCTTTTATGCTCCATGGAAGAAAGAAACTCATACTGATTTAGGGAAACATGAAGGTAGGTGAATAATGACAGAATTTACATTTTTTAAGTGAACTATCTCTTTAAACTACCGAGGAAACTTGTGGGAATGGGTGTTCTGTTCACATACAGTAGTGAATGGTGCCCCCTATTGCTGAAATTAGCCTAAACTACTGTTAACGTACGCTTATGCAAAAATAAATAAGATACCAGAATGGTGATAAAACATCATTATAACCAACCTAGATGAGCAGTAACACATTTGTACATTAAATTAAAATCGATTGTGCCAAATAACGCGTCCTGATTAAATATAGCAATAACCTCAGCTTCAAAACAAATGTAAACAGTGCAACAACAACAACAACAAAAAATAATAATAAAATACTTTGTGCTTAACTGTTTACCTTTTGGTGGTGATGTTTTCAATGTCCAGTAGTCCGGAGCTGAAAAGCACACTGGACGTAGCCTAAGTAGTGCCCAGACTCGGAGCACAATTCAACGCTGTGTGCATCCCCGCGCGCGCTCTGTCGCTTAAAAGCGCATCATCACTCCGCCAGTGTCAATTCTCAGTTCTCTCTCCCTCTCTCGTGCCTGCTCATTGTTCACTGACAGTCCGCTGAAGAGTGTGGAACCGACACTGCCAGCTTCGCTTTGCACGGAAAACATGTTCAAACTACAAATTATGACACGCATATGCCGGAGTTCGCGTTAAGAAGAAATGGAAATCATTTGTAAACAATAATTTAGTTGTTACACATTTAAGCAGCCCAAAGTCTCCTTATGTCTCTCCGTGGAGGAACAGGCGAACAAGGAGGTGTTCGTTTTTACCTGGGAACAGGTAGTAGGCTACTATAGAGAAACTGGGTGTAATAAAAGGTAAGAAAGATTGTATTATTGTAATATTGTATGTTTGGCTACAATAAGTACTCTGTGTTTTATTTGTTAATATATTTAAAAGGGGTTAATGGCACAATGTGCAATGCTGTGGCACAAATGACTGAGATACAGTACATAATATCAGTGGAGGTATGCATATTATTAATAGACAAGCTCTAGCCGCTGTTGCGCAATTTAGTATTTAAACATACTTTACTGAGAACTTTACATTTTTACATTCATTTTCTGGGAGATGTAATATGAGTTATGATTTTCTGATACAACCCTTTATAATATTACAATACATACATACATATATATATATATATATGTATGTATCTATGTATTTATTATACATATTAACATTTGTGAGATTTGATGTTGAGAATTATTTGTTAATAAAATCATATGTGATGATTTTATTAACAAATAAAAAAAGAAACTTCATTCACATGCCATATTAAAACAGTAAACGACAGGCAGCATTGACCTATGAAGATTAGATCCGGACTTTATCTCACAACTAGATCTCTGACTTAGTTAATTGTGTATCACAAATGGACTCATCTTCATAGCCACTAAAATGATTCAGATTACATTAAACCAGAGTCAAAGTCATCCATTGCAATGCATTTATTTGACATGTCTACGCTCTTATCATTTTTGAGTGATTACGAAGGCAAACATGATTGCACAGTGTAGATAACGGCAAGCCACTTTATGAAAAGTAGGCTAATGGTAGGGTGTTTTTTGTCATTAATCATTTGCATACAGTATGCACAGTTATAACTGCACATCTGGAAGTGGGTGAGATAAGTAGATAAACAGAATTGTTTAGTAGCAGCTGCAAGTGAGAGAGGTTGAAAGCAAAAAAGGGGAAGACAATAAGAGAAAGACAAGGCTTGATATTGACTGAGGAGAACAGTAGGAATAAAGCCCATCTCTCAACTCTATTCTATTATCCTCAGATCTAAAATGAATGAAACACTGGACCTGAACATTACCCTTGTGGATGATGGTAACTGGACTTTTGTCAATGGCTCCAATGAATTCTTCTTACCTCAGAACAATGTTACATACGTTGGATATTACCTGCATCAGCCATCTGTAGCAGCAGTCTTCATAATTTCCTACCTGCTCATATTCCTGGTCTGCATGGTTGGAAATGGAGTGGTGTGTTTAATTGTGTTACAGAGCAAAAACATGCGCACCGTCACCAACCTTTTCATCCTCAACCTCGCTATCAGTGACCTTCTTGTTGGGATTTTCTGCATGCCCACAACTCTTCTTGACAACATTATTACAGGTCAGTGCAATGCCAGGAACCATATGTAATTATTTACATCATCTTTAAAGTTACTTGTTCTAGCTATGGTTTGTTTTTCACTGTTTCTTGCATGCTTGAATTTTCAACTGACATTTATATCTCTCCTTAGGGCCTAGACTAGAGAAGGCATCTATAGTTGCCTGAAGTTTTTAAGTTAACACTGAGTTCATGCTGTATTTGGCAGTAGAGGATGCTGTTCACCTTTAGAATGACAGGGTTTAAAGATAGGAGCAGAATGAAAATCTAAGCATGGCGAGTCAGTCCAGACAATAAAAATGTTTTTGGTGCAACCAATTATGTGACTGGGAGTCACCAGTTTTCTGAAATATGCCCTATGCTCTTACATTTGACTCATATTTAATGATAGACACAAGACTGATACAAATCATGCATGGTGTTATAAACAAGAGATATACAGATTAACTAGGGTCTTAACATAGTCTGTTTATTCCAAACAGATTGTGGCATTGCTTCGGCATGTAAATCTTGCAGACGTGTTTAGGAGCTGTTCTGAAACAGCCTAAAGAAAGAGCTGGCACTGAGATAGCTAGTCTGAGTGGAAATCTAAAACAAAATTGCATGGCATCTTGATTATGAGACTGCAGCTAGTTATGCAAGATATTTGTTTGTCCGTGCAAATGACTCATTTCTCTAGTGAGTATGAATGTAACCTTAACAAGTTAATTAGAAGCTATTTGATAATACCAAATTATAACTTACAACCTACAGTGAACTCCTCTCATCTACTGTCACTATACTTTTTTTAATATTACTTTTATGTGCAGTATTTATGAGTTTGAGTGTATATGAATTTAGTTAAGGTCACAAAACACAAAATAAAAACACAAAATGAAAGGGCCCCAAAGGTCATATACTTGATGATACGTGTAACAACACCTGCTATCTATTCACTCACTGTCAAGAGTGTTGTCTACAAGAACTATAAACATTTATATGTCTAATATATATTTATGCCATTGTGCATCCAGCAATTTTATGATAAACTATTTGTACTTGATGGATCATGGTTGGAAGCAGACATTGACAAAATCATGCAAATCCTTTTTTTAATACTATTTTAATGTTACTGTCTGAACCAGATATTACAAGAGAAACAAAAATGATTCTATGAAAGCACAGTCTTTCATTGGAACTCTCTGCTGAGTGGTATATGAAGTGCGTGTTTCCATAGACACAAAGCCATTGGCAAAATTAGAGTTCACTATACTTTAATGGCCTATAACAAGACAGATTAGAGTCACAACAATGGGTGCACTCAGTTGGGAGTAGTGTACATTGGTGGCTGCAATCAGTGACAGATTCCAGAACATACGCTTGCCAAAATGTACTGTATGTAGCAATTTACCTAATTTATATCAGAGCTGTCTTTACTTCCCGGTTGTAGTACAGTACATCCCATCAGCACCATGCTATTAGTAATTATAACTCATCTGGTCATTTGTGCGGATGGGAAATCTCATTTTTATATTGAAAAACTCGAGATGCAGCTGGACTTTCTTTTAAAATACTATTAGGAAGATGATTGATCAATAGGATGGATGGCAGTATGTAAGATATCAAATAATCAAATAATTTTGCATCACAGCTTCTTAAATTCAGTTTGGGTTTCATTGCCAGTCTTTTTACACAAACCATTGCTTATTTGAGCCATGGTATAAATAGGATTATTTTCAGTGACTGTGTGCTATTGCAACTCTCAGAAATAATTACTGGTTTCCTCTGTAACGTCTCTGTGGTTATGGTTATTTACAGAGAGTGTCTTGTTGGTTGCTTTTAGGATGTTGAAAATAATGTCATAACTCAAGGTAGTGCATTTTAGACACCTATTTACTTTGTAATAGATGCCTCGTTAATTAATTAATAAATTAGTTAATACATGTTTTACCCCCTGTTTGTTCTCACTTCCTGTCCCAAGTGTAGACTGATTGTAATTCAGTGTAAGGAACATTTCATGCACTTCATACAATCAGACACTGAATGCAATTTTATATGTGATTGTGACTATTTGTGTGAATAAGTTTTAGTGGTATGAAATGAAATATTTTCATTCTATTTAAAGTTCTGCATTCTTATTATGTTTATTTATTCAGACTAAAATGTAGTTAAAATTACACTTTGTTACAACCAAAGTGTGATTACTGTTCAGTAATTGAATTAACACTTATGTCATTTCAAAGACCTTATTCGAAATGAATTAAACCCCTTTAAGACATTGTTTTTACAGTTAATGGGTGAAAACAGCATTATTTATTTATGTTTTTTTTTTGTCTGTGAGAAAGCAGTCATTAAATAAGGTCAGTAAACAATATTCAAATAAGGTTGGTAAAATTAGTATATTAGTCATCCAAGGCCCGGAGGAAGCACAAGTGTGTCTTTTGTACCTCGGCTTCCTAAGGGTCCTTAGGGCTCCTAAGTTTTCATTTCTTGGTGTAATTTCTATTGGGAGAGGAGGTTTGGAGGGCATGTTAATTTTATTTATTTATTGAGTTTATTTTTATCACAGCCCATGAACATGGGTTGCTACTTATAATTGATTCAGTTATCTCTAGAATCCTATGTATAGCCGGATGAGCCATCAATATGTTCCCCTCAAATTTTTCGATGATGAACATATGTTAAATGTGTCTATCTTCTAAAACGGAATTTGGTCAACATTATTTATTTTTTTTTATGACTTATTTATTTAACAGGGACAAGACACAGGCATTAGGTGGATGCCTTTTGTATAATAAAAGATCCCTGTTACACTTAATAAACTGAACTCTGGCTTCCATTTACTGTTTGTATGCGCATAGCATGAGAGATGTGTCCAGCAGATAACGTAGGGTAAGTTTATTTTTTGGGTGAACTTTCCCTTTAAATAGGCCTTCTATTTTTTCAAAGTATAGAATTTACATAATAAATACTCTTTGTAAAAGTATGATAAGAGGTTTGACCTCATGTAGATGACCTCAAATCTAACACACTTGGACCAAATGCTCAAAAACTAAAATTTAGAATTTATGAGCAGTTAAAAATGTCTATCTAATGTCTGTTCCCCTTCAGTCAGTCACTTTCGATGTTACATCGATGCTGACGTATGGGGTTTCCCTTGGGAGCCCCAATCAATTCTGAGTAGTAAAAAACAGGCCAATGAACACTGGCGAGTGGAATTGCATGCCACACGGCATATAAGCATGGCGCATGTCTCCACTCCTTCAGATTTTTACTTGGAGCCAAACGTTGCTACTGTATGGCTACTCGTTTTTCTCCAAACCCTCAGGTAAACTATTCTTCAGTACTGCTGTTTTACTGCATTCAGCTGTTTTCGCGTTACAGTGCATGGGTAAGTGCTGTTAAGGGCTATTGCCTCTGGGCCGCTTCGCCAATAATAAGAGCATTTTCCCTTAAAAGATCTACACGACAGAGTGTCTCTTCGTCCATCGCGTTTCTGGATGCAGTCGTTTCCTGACCCCCTCTGATGGCCATGATTGTTGTCTTACATGTCAGGGCCGTAAGCATGCTGAGACTTCATTCATGCATGGTTCATGCCCTCATTGTGAGCGCATGTCCATGGCAATGTTGAAATCGCAACTCTCCATCCTCATGAGGGGGGAAGTCCCCTCAGCTGCTCCCCGGCCTGGGACTTCTGGGAAGCAGAAGTCCTCGCAGGGAGATCTGAGGGTTACAGTGGGAGCTCTTCTGCCAGGCCAGTCCTTACGGACCTCCCACTCCTCCACGATGTTGCATGCCATCGAGCTCCTGAAGGAGATTGTCGGGACATCTCACAGCGGTCCTACAGTTTTGTTTGGGGCTCCAGAGGAGGATTAGATGTCGATCGCGGCAGGCGCTTCAGCCTGAACTGTCTGCTATGCTTTCCCGGGCAGCCGAGAACATTGGGCTTGAGTGGAAGCCTTGAGAAGTTTCACCCATTAACGGCTGGACGTATGGTTCCTGGAGTGCGACTCACAGCTGCAACCCGCCTCAGTGCCATTTTTCCCGGAGGTGCATGTGGAGGTCGCAAATTCGCTGAGAGCAACTTTCTTTGCCCGAAGCCGATTACACTGCCTCCTCCTCCTTCACTTCCGTAGATGGGGGGGGGGTGCCAAGGGTTAAGTGGAGATCCCCAGGCAGAGCATGCAATTGCAGTGCACTTCCACCACCTGG